>SJYA01002829.1:263719-323232 GCA_006410615.1 Neotragus moschatus
GGGGAAGGAAGCCCACAGGGGCTGGGGTGGCTATGCTGGGTGAGGGGGTGGGTGGTGGGCATCAGTAGCTCATTTTCAGCCATGCGGGATTTAAAAAGACTGTTAGCATCTCAGGTGGGAATGTCAAGGATGCAGACGGATGTATGAATCTGGAGCCCAGGGAAGAAGCTTGCTGATTCAGACTGGAGAACCCTCATTTGAAAATGGTGCTTCAAGCCACAAAACAGGACATCACCAAAGAGTGCAGACGGAGCAGAGTGGGGAGGAGCGCGCCAGGGGAGGAGGGTCTCCGGTCCTGAGGAGGGCGGGGCAGATAGGAGGGTTCACAGGCGAGTTCACAGTCACACTGCGAGCTGCTAGCTATACGTGCTGCTAGCTGTACGGCATGTTTAAAATAAGGACTTCAACGAGATTTGCATTATTTCAAATAGGCCCTGCAGAAGCGGTTTGAATTTTTTATTATCACGAAGTTACTTTCCCTCCATGAATATTATTTATTTATATTTATATTACATTTGCTTCCCCAAAAAAGGCTTGAGGCAATTTGATACAAAGTGATATTTGAGGGAAACCATTAAACTAGAAAATCAAAGTGATAAGGAAAGCAGAGGAAGCTAAGTGCTGTGTGTGCTTGTGTCCTGTTCCTGGTTACTGCGGGTGAGTATTGCATTAACTCAGTCTCCCAGCAGCCAACATCAAAAGGAGCAGATGAGGTTATATGACTGTCTTTAGCTGATATGAAGAAATGCCCGGATGTAAGGGAGACAAATTTTCTTCCCAAACGCTAAGGAGTAAGTTTCTCCTGCATCATCCCCTACATAATGATGGACAGCATTCCTATAAAACAACAGTGCCATCGTATTTTATTCTCACAGAAGTCTTTGGAGGTGGATCCTATTATTTCCCCATTTTACAGATGAGGAAACTGAGGCTGGGAGAGGGTAAGTGCATTGCTCAGGGTCACACTGCAGAGAGGAGGTAGAGCTCGGATTTGAACTCAGTTCTGCCTGAGGCCAGTCTCTGGTTGCTCAGGGCCTGGGCCACACCATCACTGGAATATGTCATCACCACGCTGGTTTGTTTCTGGCTGCATTAGGTCTTAGTTGTGGCTCATGGGTTTAGATGCCTGGAGGCATGTAGTATTTTATTTTCTAGACCAGGGATCAAACCTGAGTTCCTGCACCGGAAGATGGATTCTTAACCATTAGACCACCAGGAAAGTCCCCCATTTCTTTGTTATTTGTGTCCTACTCATCCACCACTTTATTTCCATGCTAGTATTTCTTTAAATATTGCTCCAAACACTTCTGAAAAAATTTTACGTCACCATACACATTTTACATACTTCCATGTGCTAATCATTAATAAGATAATTTATTTTTCGTGTACAAAATCTGTCCAAGAACAGAAGACAGTGCTTTATCCTAACTCATTTATTCCCACTTCCAGGGACCATTCAGCCTTTCCCACAGGGCTTAGGAAATATTTCTTGAAAATACTGTGTGTTTTAATGGGGCCAAATATTAGAAAATATTGTAGGATTTATCTTATGATCCAGCACTGTGATTTCTCTTGGGTTTGGCTCTAGGTGTGAAAGCTGACACTGTGTTTTATTTCTGAGCTTCACTGATGTTTTATGCCGGCTGTAATAACATTTAGTGCCATGTCCCTTTCTCAGAATCTTAATAAACAACCAAGAGCAAGTCGTACCTCATGAGCGGTTAGTATGTCCTGACTCAGCAGAAGTGCCTCCATCTTTTCTGAAAGGCAAGCATTCGGCTGTCACACAAGTTGGTGATGGGGCAGATAATTCAGAGTCAGGAAAGGAGCTGGGTCCTCGGCTTGAGTGAGCAGCAAGGTGATAACTCTGACAGCCTCTTGAAGACGTGTACATCTTTGGCCCATATCTTAACATCTCCCAGCTTGGCTCCATCAGTGAATCCCATGATTGCAGTTTGGCGGGATAGGCCTCGGTATCTAATGTGATAATGTTAACATGATGTACCTTTGAGAGAGTGTCCAGAGTCCTGCGTGTCCCCACATATCTCTGCCCAGTGTGCCGGCTGCAAGGACTGTCTGGCTCCATTTCTGGAGCTGGTCATCCGGGAGGTGGAAGTGACCCCCAGCATCACCCCATGCTCCCCGAGGGTGGGGCCTGGCTTGCTTGCTGCCTGTCGTGGCGTTTACTCCTTGTTCAGAACATGCAGGGCCCTGGGTTTCTTTCCTGTAATGCAAACACTCTACATGCAGGCATTTGTCTCAGGCTGGCCGTGTCTCTCGGTGACCTGTGGGGACATGGGGACAAGGAGAATGTGAAGCTCCGGCTGTTGTTGTGAGCGATGAAGTCCTCTGTCTGGCCTGGGGGGATCTTTTGTCTTCTGCCAGCTTTCTCAAGAGAGTGATTGGTTAGCTTTCTGCTTCTGTGCTCAGTTGTGTCCGACTCTTTGCGACTCTGTGGATTGGAGCCTGCCAGGCTCCTTTCTCCAGGGGATTACCCAGGCAAGAACACTGGAGTGGGTTGCCATTTCCTTTTCCAGGGCATCTTCCTGACCCAGGGATCAAACCCGAGTCTTCTGCATCTCCTAACACTGCAGCTGGACTCTTTACTGCTGAGCCACTCGGGGTATAAACAAGGTTTGTTTGTACAAGCTTCTTGGTCCTGAAGTCCTAAACTTTGGTGACAGGGGTCTTCTTCTTAGCCTCCTGGTGCAGGGAGGCACCTTCACAGGAAGATTTATTTCCTGGTCTCAAGGGGACAGAGGAGGGTCAAACTGTCTCTCTTGTACCGGCTGCATTTTAGGTTAACTTTGGGTTGGGAAGATCCACTGGAGAAGGGATAGGCTATCCACTCCAGTATTCTTGGGTTCCCTGGTGGCTCAGATGGTAAAGAAGCCACCTGCAATGCAGGAGATCTGGGTTCGATCCCTGGGTTGTGAAGATCCCCTGGAGGGGGGCATGGCAACCCATTCCAGTGTTCTCGACTGGAGAATCCCACGGACAGAGGAGCCTGGTGGGCTATAGTCCATGCGGTCACACAGAGTCGGGCATGACTGAGCGACCTTCACTTTCACTTTAATTTGAAATAATCAGTATGCCACTGATGCACATTTGGGGGCTCTCTGCCCTGGACTCCCACACCCCTCATGGTTATGAAATAGCTGCACTTTCTCTGCTGTCACATCCACATCCCAGACAGGGAAAGAAGACAAAAAAGACAAAGAGGAAGAGGAAAGGAGAGATGGAATAAGAGGAAATGAGGAGTGTCTATTTTAGGAGGAAAATCAGGAACACGCAGTACACCTCTGCCTCTTGGCTAGAACCGAGTGTGTGAAGGATTCTGAGCGTCTGCTTACATTGAATAAAAGTAGGGTTTTGCCCATAAGAAAAGAGAGACTAAGTACTGAATAATTTGCCCTTCGCATCTTCAAAAATGCTAATGTTTATGTAACTTTAAGAACTACCCTTTAAGAGACATAATCATTTCCTTTCTGTAGATGTAAAATAAAGGGGCTCAGCTGCTCAAGGTCACACTGTTGGTAAACTGGAAGCTAAGACTGAAGGACAGTCTTTCTAGCTTCATCCTGTCACTGCTAATAATGTCATATAACTGCCAATGACCCTAAAGTCCTCCGAATGAGTTTAGCAATGATTTTTTCCAACACGATTGCCCTGGTCTGCTCAGGCTGCTGTAACAAAATACTGTGGACTGTAGTTAAATAGCAGGAATTTATTCCTCACTGCTTGAGGGGTTGGAAGTGATTGGGGTGCCAGCATGGCTGGGTTCTGGCCAGAGATCCCTCTTCCTTGCCACCTTGCTGAGTCCTCATAAGGCATTGGGGCGAGGTTGTAGTAAGAGGTAGATGCTACTTTTATGACCTAGTCTAAACCTGGTTGTCTCTCCTAATACCATCATGGGCTTTCCCAATGGCTCAAGCGATAAAGACTCCGCCTGCCAGTGCAGGAGACCCAAGACTTGGGTTCAATCCCTGGGTCAGGAAGATTCCCCTGGAGAAGGGAAAGGCAACCCACTCCAGTATTCTTGCCTGGAGAATCCCATGGACAAAGGAGCCTGTTGGGATACAGCCCATGGGGTCATAAAGAGTTGGACAAGACAGTGACTGAACACACACACCATACCATCACATTAGTGGTTAGGGCTTCAAAGTATGGATTTTGGGGGAACACAGCCATTCAGGTCAAAACAACATCTTTCTTTCTTTCTTTCTTTTTTTTTTAACAGCTTAGGATGCAAGAGCTTTATTGAAACACACACATAGATACACAGATGCAGGGAGGGAGAGATGTTAGGTCAAATACTTAAAATCGCTAAAGTGGGTTTATTATAATTTCAGTTATTCACATCTTCTTTAGCATTTGATTAAAACATATTTGTCATTCTGATTAGCATCCAGTGCTATTTCACTGTTTTGATTTCCATTTTCATGTTATTAGAATGTGAACGAAGCAGTGTATCTATTAGCAATTTGTTTCTTTTCTTTTTCACATACCCTACTCATTATATTCTAATGGGTTTATTGTATTTATCTTAAAGACTTGCAAGTGTTCTTTATCCATAGCAATCACTCTTGATGTGATATTAATCTGGGTACTATGGATGGATGTATTTGAGGCCTTTTGGCATGAAGAATTTTATACTCCTATAGACATGGTAAGATACAACCACATGAAAAGGTGATCCTCAATTACCCAAGAAGTCATGTTATCAGAGTTTAGAGAAAAGACCATCTGAGCTAGTCTGAGTAGGCTTCAGAGAAGAGGCGGAATTTGATCTGGGCTTGGAAAATGGTCTTCATAGAAGAATAGGGAGAGGTATTTAAGGTGCAAGAAATTGTGCCTTGGTAGAAATGATGATATGCCCTTTCTCAGGACAAATCCTGAGAAATAATACTGGGGAGATTAATTATACTTCTAATACATCCTGATACAAATAGAGACAGATGATTTTAATAAGCAAGCTGTTGGTACATTTACTGGTTAGGAATGTGGACGAATGTGAATTTATAGCCATCTCATCTCCTCTATAAATAGAAGCTCATTCTGTGGGTGGAATGGAGGGTGCAGAGCCCGTGAGGGCAGGGGCCATGCTCTCGGTGTGGCAGTTAATTTCCTTCCGGGTCATCTGGCATGTTACATTCTGGAACTTCAGTTTGCTGGGGAACCAAGGTCAAGAGCATCCAGCTTCAGAACCCACAACACACACACAAGATGCCTTTGTAGTAGCAGCTGATTCTTAATTTTTTAATGCTTTTTTTGTATTAACAGTCACTGCTCTGTTAAATGGGCACCCCCCCCCCCNCTCCGCTCCAAACCTCCTCCCGTGGTGTCCAGTTAGAGGAACATCGGCTGCTCCCCATTGGCCTGGCAACCTCGGGTGGCAGGTTTGCCCGCGAACATGAAGGTCCAGGAGACCTCGTGCCTTAGGGAGAATGAAGTCCCTTCAAATGCCCTGGAACCTGCAGTTGGTACTTTGCACAGCAGAAGGCAGTTTGCTTATATGATTAGCTTAAGGATTTGGAGATGAGGAGATTATCCTAGATTATTGGGGGTGGGCAGGGGGAGGCATTGGCAGTGTAATTACCAGGGTTCTGACAAGCAAAAAAGGGGGGAGAAGAGGAGGCCAGGCTGACACCTGGTGAGAAGGATGCTACCTGCAGAGGCTGACTGTGAAGACGGAGGACGGCGAGGAGGAAGAGGAGTGTTCCACGTTGTCGCTGACTCTGTGAAATTCCTCCGAGGACCTCAAACCTTTTGTTGTTACAGTCGTAGCCCTCAGGTTCCTGGGAAAGAGGTGAGTAAGGCAGTGAGCATGCTAGAAATGAGCCAAGGAAGCAAAGTGCTCCCTTCCCTTGGCACTAATGACCAAAAGCCAAGGCTGAGCATCACTCTGAGTCCATGGGCTGAGCCCGTTTTATCTTCTCATTCCTTTGGGGTGTCTACATTTGGACCATGACCCAGTTGTGGAGGATGCTTCAGAGAACACTCTTGGGTCTCTGATCACCAGAAACATTGGGCCTGGAGGAATTTTATGAACTCAGAGGAATGACCAATTCTACTGAAATGATGGCAGGAATGTTTTTAGAGGACATGGTACTGCATGCATCCCGTCTTCTGCGCCAACACCAGCCACTCAGCTTGTCCACAGCAGGCCCTCAGCAGGTCCATGAGACCAAAGTTCAAGACCATCTGAAAATTTAGCTCAATCCATTGACTTAACAGGGCTTCCCCAATGGCTCACCAGGTAAAGAATCTGCCTGCAAAGCAGGAGATACAGGAGACTTGGGTTGGATCTCTTGGTTGGGGAGATCTCCTTAAGGGCATGGCAACCCACTCTAGTCTTCTTGCCTGGAGAATCCCACGGACAGAGGAGCCTGGCGGGCTACAGTCCCTTGGGTCTCAAAGAGTTGGACAAGACTGAGCACACTGCTTTAAGGCCGTGGTGCCTCAGGGCACTNTTAAGGGCATGGCAACCCACTCTAGTCTTCTTGCCTGGAGAATCCCACGGACAGAGGAGCCTGGCGGGCTACAGTCCCTTGGGTCTCAAAGAGTTGGACAAGACTGAGCACACTGCTTTAAGGCCGTGGTGCCTCAGGGCACTGTGTGACTCTTTAGGCGTCGCTGGTCTCTTTATCCTGCAGTCTGGAAAAGGCAGCTTTGTCACCGTTCCTTCCTCCCACCTCAGCGGGTAAGTGCAGACGCCCCTTGCACCTGCCTAGTTAAAAGCTCTCATTGCAGCTCCTTGCCTCTTCTCGCTGTTAAGTTAGCACTCTCAATAAACTTTATCTTGCCTTTTATGTGGTTGCTCCTAAGTCTCTTCTGCTGTCACCAGAGACACCTTTTCAGCTGCTTTTATATCTTTTCTAATTACTCCCTGCTGTGGTGTGGGGACTCTGGATCTTTCCTGAAAGCCAGCGATTCTCCTCCACACCCTGCTGTGATGTTGTGCTGGAATGTCCGTTTAGAGAGAGTCTCTGGGCAAAACTTCACATGTCCTTCCTGCCCTGTCTTTTGGGCTCCCGTTCACACACCGGAGGGCACAAACCTCTATCTTAGAAACCTGCTTCAGCTCCTGATAAAACCTAAACTGACATCTATGCCATTGTTCACCGGGCACTTTGCAGTTTGCTTCCCGTCCGTGTGTTCTGACAGCTTAGCTGGAAAGCCGTGTGTCCTCACAAGGACTTCACATTCCTTGTCAGGAGGGCCTGCAACTTACACTTAAGATGCTTCCAACTCCTGGTACCATAACAGGTGCTGGCGACTCAGTCCACAGGCACTGGACTGAGCGTCAGCACCCCCGCTGTGGCTGTGTCCTCTCTTAGGGTTTCACTGTGTGATGTTTTAACATTTTATTTGTTTTTGGCTGCGCCGAGTCTTTGTTGCTGCGTATAGGCTTTCTCTAGTTGGGGCTGGGGGACTGCTGTTCAGTGTGGTGCACGGGCTTCTCATCGCGGTGGCTTCTCTTGTTTCAGAGCATGGGCTCGAGGCACGCAGGCCTCAGTAGTTATGGCACATGAGCTTTGTTGCACCATGGCATGTGGAGTCTTCTCAGACCAGGGATCGAACCCATGTTCTTTGCATTGGCAGATGGATACCCAACCACTGGACCACCAGGGAAGTCCCTGCTGTGTAGTTAAAGGAGACAGCACATCCCCCAAAGAGGATTCCCCAACTCTGCATCCTGCAAAGGGGCCACTGGTTGATCCAGTCTGACTGCCAACCAGGGCACAAGTTACTCTACTTTAGAACTAGTTGGGTCTAATCCCGAATCTGAGTTCTTTGCATCACATCTTTAGACAGACCACTCAAGTGTCTTCAGGGAGTGTGAAGCCATATGTCATCATTAACTGTGTAGTTCTTTCACAGTGCAGCCCAGAACGAAACCGATTAGAGTAATCTACAAGGCCAGTTAACTTTAATGTGGTCCTGGTGGCAAATGCATCCTTTTGAATCCAGTCACTTATAAACTACACAGCCATGGCTGTTTTAGGCAGCTTCAAATCTCTGGTGTGTGTTTTTGTTCATCGCTCCAAGTGTCTCTACGTGGCTTATGCTGGCCTGCAGCAAGTTATGCCACATTTTCTTATCTCAGAGTTTATACTGAAATTCCATATTTCACGGATCCTATAACACAAGTGCCCCAGGATCAAAGAGGTTTGTTCTAGGGCCTCTCCTGCTCTAAAATGCATTGCCTGACTCGGCTGAGTTGGGAGGAGCTGAGCTGCTTAATGTTGGAGTAGCCGATGGAGACCACGAACCAAATGAAAGTTACGGATGAGACATTAATCTTTCACTGCCATGGTGCGAGCAAGAGGCCAACCCAGAGAAAGCACAGCCCCTGTTCTATTTTCCTCCATGAAACATCACACTGGTCACAGTTCAGGTGGATCAGCACAGATGTGGGGGTCCTCCCATTGTAGAGAGAGCCCCAACAAAAGACTCTGGCAGTTTTATGCTTAGGACTGCGGGGACCATGGAGGGGCTGGGATCAGAAGGTCCTGACGATGAAGTCAGTGTGCAGAAAGCCTCAAGTCTTCTCCTCCTCCCCTGCTAGAAGGTCACTCCTGGACATTGGCCTGGGTCATCACAATTGCAGCCTATGACTTCTCGCAGCTTGTGCCTGCAATTGCTCAGCATTCAGCCTCGAAGCTGTTCCTTAACTCTAGCTATTTCTGTTCCTTTAATGGCTAATGCCACAGTCGGAGGGCAAGACTTCCCTCCAGTGCAAAGGTATTTGGACATGTTATAAAACATTTTCCTGCAGAATGCCTATGATTGCTTCTAATTGTTTCTTCCCTGAACTGCTGTAGTTGAAAAGTTTTTTAAAAATTTATACTATTGGATTTCCCTGATGGTACAGTGGATAAGAATCTGCCTGCCAGACCAGTCCAAGTTCTATGCATGAAACAGGGCACTCAAAGCCGGTGCACTGGGACAACCCAGAGGGATGGAATAGGGAGACAGGTGAGGGGGGGTTGGGGACGGGGGGACACATGTGCACCTAGGGCTGATTCATGTCAATGTATGACAAAAACCACCATGATCAGTTCAGTTCAGTTGCTCAGTCGTGTCCGACTCTTCGCGACACCATGGACTGCAGCACGCTGGGCCTCCTTGTTCATCATCAACTCCCAGAGTCTACTCAAACTCATGCCCATCAAGTTGGTGATGCCATCCAACCAGCTCATCCTCTGTCATCCCCTTCTCCTCCTGCCTTCAATCTTTCCCAGCATCAGGTTCTTTTCCAAGGAGTCAGTTCTTTGCATCAGGTGGCCAAAAGTATTGGAGTTTCAGCTTCAGCATAAGTCCTCCCAATGAATATTCAGGATTGATTTCCTTTAGGATGGATTGGTTGGATCTCCTTGCAGTCCAAGGGACTCTCCACGGTATTGTCAAGTAATTAGCCTCCAATTATAAGAAATAATTTAAAAGGAAAAGAATCTGCCTGCCAGTGCAGGGGACATGGGTTCGATCCTTGGTCTGGGAAGACTCCACATGCCAAGGAGCAGTTAAGTCCGTGGGCCACCACCACTGAGCCTTATGAGTCTTAGCACTCGTGCTTTGCATGCAGAGAAGTCACCGCAGTGAGAAATCTGCACATCACAGTGTGGTTGTGCAAAGCTTGCCATGCACAGAGAAGCCCGAGGGCAGCGGTGAAGACCCAGCATAGCCCAGATAAATAAATAAGTATAGTTTTAAAATTTAAAAAAATAGAAGTGTTATCTTCATATATATGCACTCTTCTGGCTCTCTACATGTGATAACTAGACGGACCCTCTCCTACCAGCCAGGGTCATGGGCAATGTCTCCCTCACTACACACACCCTCCTTGCACGGCCTGGGGTCTGCGGTAATATAAGCTCCAGTGGCCGTATTTTCTCAGCTGAAATTGGGGACACACAACCCTGCCAGGGTGACTGTATGTATGGGTACACAGGACATAATATTTCTTTCCCAGAAAACCTGAGACATATGGTCTCCATATGTACAGAATCTATGGCCTCTCACGCGTCTGTTTGCTGATGAATTTCTCATCACATGAATATGTAACAATAGTAATGTGATTTTTATAGCCTCGCTGTCAGGGCCTTTCCATTTGGAAAAGATATTCATCATTTCTGTTTATGGCCAAATTACTTCTCTTAATTTTGTGGCCAGCCTGACATGATAAGTCATGTACCTTGGTTTTGATGTTCTTTACTGAGTATATTTTCTTACTTCTATTTAGGGATCTGTGCTCTGTCTAGGCAAAAAAAAAAAAAAAAATGCTGTGTGTGTTCATTTGTTCTGAAAATGTCTGTGGAGGAGGCTGCTTGATGGGGAATCAGTGTGGGGAGTGATTTCAGGGGAGTGTGGGGAGGAAGAGCTAGGAAAGAGGATTAAAGTTTATGAAGTTCTATCTCTGCTGGGGTCAGCGAACATGGGCATTCTGAAAGGCAGAAAAAGTGAGGACTGAAGCGGGGTTGAGAACNTTTTCGCCAGGAGTGAGTCATCCCCTTGGGAGCGGTGGGGTGATGCCCTGCCCCTGGTCCCTGGGGGAGGGTGGGAGTCTGTCCCCACGTGTGGACAGATATTGGACGGGCTTTCCTGCTGCTGCCCTCGGGGGACAAGCGGAGCGTGGTGCAGAGCGTGGTGTGGGGAGTGTGGTGTGGGGAGTGTCGTGCCGGGAGCGTGGTGCTCGGAGCGTGGTGCGGAGCCTTATGTGGGGGCTTACATTGGGAATGTGTCCTCAGGAGACCCCAGGACTGAGGTGAACACCCCAGCGAGCCTCACTGTAGTGTGGACCTTGGTGTATTCTGCGCCCAAGTGTCTCGGTGAGCCAGGCGCTGGTCCCAGCGCTGAAGGTGCCTTAGAGGAATGTGTCTGACCGACACTGTCCTCTCCAAGTTGGAGGGACCTGTGGGAGTTTAGCCACTTTTACTGTCTGCGATTCTAGGGCCCTGGGACCACCCTGACGTTTGCCTGATTAATGATTCAGGGACACACGCCTGTGAGTGTGGAGTGGGGAGGCTTGGGATGTAATTAAGCGCACATCTGTCTTGGATGTGTGCCCAGATGCTCTGCGATGGGTGAATCCGAAAATCAATACCAACAACGGAAGACAGATAGGGTAGCACTAATGAGCTCCATAATCATTGCTTGTGAGACAAAATCCAGCTTCGCAGGATTCCCGGGGGTCATGTGCCCTTGGGATGCCCAGGAGCCAGGGCGTGCGAATCCATGGGGAATGAGCCAGAGTCACCGGCTGGGACCCTTGCCCAGTCAGCCGGGCACAGGGCACTGCTGAGCCCAGAGCCCGGGGAAGAGAGCAGACGCCCCAGGGAGAGGGAGGCAGGCCTGGCCTCCCCCCAGCTCCGTTCTCTTCTGATGGAGGCCGCCTGACTTCTCTGAGTCCCTGTTTCTTCTTCTCCCGTGAATCGCGCATCCCTGATTGTTGTGGAGGTGAGGTGTGCATGGAAAGCACACTGTGAGCTGTGCCAGGCTCCCAAGACAGCGGCCGCTGTGCAGCATCGATTGCTCCCAGGTCAGGGAGGAAGAGGCGGGCCGTTCTTCACAGTGGGCAGCCCTGCCTGGGACCCCGGGTGGGGTCCGTCTACAAGCCAGGAGCCCTGTGATGTTCTGGGAATAAGGGATGAGGTGTGGTCGCAGGAGCCTCCCCAGATGGAGAGGTTGAGGGGCGGGGGGTGGGTCTGGAAGGGTCAGAGAAACCTCACCACCCATCCTGTGTTTGTGCCGCTACTCTGGGACCAGTCAGAGCAGGTGGGAAAGTGTCGGGGTGTACGGGGCTGGAGCCCACACGCGGCATTTGCAGAAACTCCTGCATGTCCATAAGGAGCCTTGGGCCCCTGACGGCCTCCAGCAAGTGATTGCTCAGACCTGCGCTGTGAGCAGTCCCCTTGGGCAGAAAGTCCAGCCAGACCTAGGGCTGGAGGGAGAGTGGGGACCCTCTGGGGCCACAGAGCATCTCTGCAATGTCTGCCTTTGGGCCCCACTCAGTGCCTCCTTCCCCCTCTTTCATACAAGTTCTCCCATCCTCTCTTTGCTATTGTGATAAAATGATAAAGCAGACATTTCACCACTGTAACCATTTAAAATTGACAGCACAGGAGTGTCAGTTACATTCACACTGCTGCCGTGCGACCAGCACCTCTGTTTCCAAAACTCTCTTTTTCTAGCACTGCAAAGAGAGCCACTAACTAGGAAGCAGTGACTCCCACACCCCTCCACCCCCCTGCCCTCAGGGTAGCCTTGAGTCCACATCTGTCTCCACGAATTAGCCAATTCTAGTTTTTTTTGCAAGCAGAATCCTACACGTTAAAAGACCTTTGCTCCTTGAAAGAAAAGCTATGTTCACCCTAGACAGCATATTAAAAAGCAGAGACATTACTTTGCCCACAAAGGTCCGTCTAGTGAAGGCTATGGTTTCTCCGGTAGTCATGTATGGATGTGAGAGTTGGACCATAAAGAAATCTGAGCACCAAAGAATTGATGCTTTTGAACTGTGGCGTTGGAGAAGACTCTTGAGAGTTCCTTGGACTGCAAGGAGATCCAACCAGTCCATCCTAAAGGAGATCAGTCCTGAATATTCATTGGAAGGACTGATGCTGAAGCTGAAACTCCAATACTTTGACCACCTGATGTGAAGAACTGACTCACTGGAAAAGACTCTGATGCTGAGACAGATTGAAGGAGGGAAGAGAAGGGGACAACAGAGGATGAGATGGTTAGATGGCATCACCGAGTCAGTGGACATGGGTGGACTCTGGGAGTTGGTGATGGACAGGGAGGCCTGGCGGGCTGCCGTCCATAGGGTCGANGGAAAAGACTCTGATGCTGAGACAGATTGAAGGAGGGAAGAGAAGGGGACAACAGAGGATGAGATGGTTAGATGGCATCACCGAGTCAGTGGACATGGGTGGACTCTGGGAGTTGGTGATGGACAGGGAGGCCTGGCAGGCTGCCATCCATAGGGTCGAACAGAGTGGGACACGACTGAGCGACTGAGCTGAACTGAGAATCCTGCACCGAGTGACCCTCCTGCCTGGCTGTGCCACTTGGTGTGTTGTTTCAAGGCTCGTCCATCTTGTTGCATTTCTTCTTCCTTCTTTTTTGTGACTGCAGAACATTCCGCTGTGTGGACAGAGTGCGTTGTTTACCCATTAGCGTGTGACGGACACTTGGGTTGTCTCCACTGTTTGGCTGCTGAGACTCATTCTGAGACAATCGTCGGGACACAGGGAGCCGAGTCCCTGCGGCAGTTCTCTGGGGTCCCTGCCCGGGGGTTCAGATTCTGGGGCATTTGCTGATCACGAGGTTAGTATTTGGATCGGCTGCTCTTTCCTTGGCTCCTCCAGCCTGGAGCCTCCAGGGGAGAGGCTTCATGGGGAGGGTGGTCCCGGCCACATGGGCCAGGGCAGGGCTTCCTGATGGCACTGTCTACCCAGGTCCTGATCCAGTTGGCGCCTCGCAGCTCGTGAAGGGGTGGCTGCCCAATAAGCCACCAGACTGGCTCCTCTGGACTTCAGGCCAGAGATGACGAAGACCTTTAACCAGGCAGGACATTGCAGACGGAGACCACAGAGGTGCTGAGAGACAGGCTTACCTTGATCCTTAGTGGCTCTCAGATGGGGTCCCAGCGTTCAAATGACATCCTCTGCCTCTCAGAGGAGGCTGATGGGCCCCCAGGGGATGGTCCTTTATTCCAGGATCATTCCCATTTAAATGGTGATCTCCCCTTCCCCGGGCCCAGCAGGACACAGGCCAGCTTGAGGCTGAGGAGCCCCTGGATCAGTGGTGATTGATCTGGTCAAAGGGAGCGGGGCAGATGAGCCTAGAAGTGGAGACACCACACAGTAGCCTGGGAACAAGCCGAGGGTAGGTGACACGTTGGGAATCCATTTCCTGCTGGGGCCTCCCTGTCCACCTGCGGGTCTTTATTGCTCTGCATATTTTCTCCTAAATCCTATCCCAGTGCAGACTTGAGTCTCTTGTCCCTGCAGACCGAGGGAGTCTAATCAAACCATGTACAGCCCCGGCACGCTCAGGCACAGGCTCACATGCACACGCTCACATGCACACGCACACACTCTCTCACCTCTGAACTTGCCGGATCACTGGGCTGTGATCAGCCAGCCCTGCCCTTCAACACCTCAGCCCTGACTCATGCAGCCTCTTGCAGCTGGCTCCTGTAAATTACTTGTGTGCTTGTTTCATCATCAGGTTGTAGGCCTGCATGATACACACTGAAGAAGCAAGCATCAAAATCATGCTGAAAACAGGCTGCAGAGAGTGCCAAACTGGGAAATAAAAGCAAAACTCCCAAAAGTTGAATTAGAAAATCTGGACAGTTGCTCTCAGTTATCTCTGGACTGAGATGGGGAGGTGTAAATAAACTGTGGATAATGGAGTCAGTTATTCGTTCAAAATAACTGGTAATCCAGTATTTGTTTGTTCCCAAATGTTCAGTGTTTATCTGTCGTTGGTGGTGGTTTACTCACTAAATCATGTCTGACTCTTTGCGACCCCATGGACTGTAGCCCGCTAACCTCCTCTGTCCATAGGATTCTCCAGGCAAGAATACTGGAGTGGGTAGTCATTTCCTTCTCCAGGGGATCTTCCCGCTGCAGAGATCAAACCCGGGTCTCCTGCATTGCAGGCAGGTGATTTACCAACTGAGCTGAAGGAAGCCCTTATTTCTCATTATATATTTGTTAAAACCCAAAGAACGCTGATACAAAGAATGAGCCCTAACGCTAACTACAGACTTGGGTTGATAGTATTNCCCAGCATCAGGGTCTTTTCCAAGGAGTCAGCTGTTTGCATCAGGTGTCCAAACTATTGGAGCTTCAGCATTAGTCCTTTCAGTGAATATTCAGGGTTGATTTCTTTTAGGATTGACTGTTTTGATCCAGGAGGAGCTTAATAGATATTTTTTCATTTCAGGTTATAGGAAGTTAGCTTTTTTTTTTTTTTTTTAATATTCATTTTCCTTAGTTCCTTGGGCCAAACATCATTATAATGTTTGCTGCTTTTAAGTGGGGTTGGCATCACTGGTACCCATTGATCACAGGNCTTAGTCCTTTCAGTGAATATTCAGGGTTTATTTCTTTTAGGATTGACTGTTTTGATCCAGGAGGAGCTTAATAGATATTTTTTCATTTCAGGTTACAGGAAGTTAGCTTTTTTTTTTTTTAAATATTCATTTTCCTTAGTTCCTTGGGGCCAAACATCATTATAATGTTTGCTGCTTTTAAGTGGGGTTGGCATCACTGGTACCCATTGATCACAGGTCAATGGTATTTTAAAAATAAAACATGGCCTATTATTAGGCATGGCTTTGAGTTACATCTCCTTTGAGAGGGCACCTGGCTTTACTTTTCTAGTTCCACGGGAGGGTAGGGACTGAAGAGGGGCCTGCCTGCCCTGCGTCACCTCACTAGCATCATGCCAGGGGCTTAGGCCTCCTCTAAATGTGAAATTGCACTTTTAATTCAGTTTGCTTGTTTACTATGAAAGCAGACTATACAGAGCTCAGTGTTCTCAGTTCCTGCTGTTGACCGGTCATCACGTTAATCCTGGGAAATGGAAATTGCTGTCCCCTGGCTTTCTAACTGCTGCTGCTGCTAAGTCACTTCAGTCGTGTCCGACTCTGTGCGACCCCATAGGTGGCAGCCCATCAGGCTCCCCTGTCCCTGGGATTCTCCAGGCAAGAACAACTGAGTGGGTTGCCATTTCCTTCTTCAAAACATGAAAGTAAACAGTGAAAGTGAAGTTGCTCAGTCGTGTCCGACTCTTCAGGACCCCATGGACTGCAGCCTTCCAGGCTCCTCCATCCATGGGATTTTTCAGGCAAGAGTACTGGAGTGGTTGCCATCGCCTTCTCCAGGTTTTCTAACTTAATAGACGTAAAAGAGGAAAAGAGATATGACTCTAGGGGAGGCTCCTTGGAGCCCCTGCGAGAGCTTTCCTGTTTCCCGGCCTCCTTTCTGATGCCAAACAGGGCCCTGGGGGGGCTCCTGGGCACAGAGGCCTCTTTGTTCCTCTTTTCTCATATGTGAGACTCCAGCCTCCATGACCTTTTCTGAATTCCAAAGGGCAGAATCAGTTCAGTTCAGTCGCTCAGTCATATCCGACTCTTTGTGATACCATGAACTGCACCACACCAGGCCTCCCTGTCCATCACCAACTCCTGGAGTCCACCCAAACCCATGTCCATTGAGTCAGTGATGCCATCCAACCATCNCCTCCATGACCTTTTCTGAGTTCCAAAGGGCAGAATCAGTTCAGTTCAGTCGCTCAGTCATATCCGACTCTTTGTGATCCCATGAACTGCACCACACCAGGCCTCCCTGTCCATCACCAACTCCCGGAGTCCACCCAAACCCACGTCCATGAGTCAGTGATGCCATCCAACCATCTCATCCTCTGCTGACCCCTTCTCCTCCTTCCCTCAATCTTTCCCAGCATCAGGGTCTTTTCAAATGAGTCAGCTCTCTGCATCAGGTGGCCAAGGTATTAGAGTTTCAGCTTCAACATCAGTCCTTCCAATGAACATCCAGGACTGATCTCCTTTAGGATGGACTGGTTGGACCTCCTTGCTGTTCAAGGGACTCTCAAGAGTCTTCACCAACACCATAGTTCAAAAGCATCAATTCTTCGGTGCTCAGCTTTCTTCACAGTCCAACTCTCACATCTATACATGACTACTGGAAAAACCATAGCCTTGACTAAACGGATCTTTGTTGGCAAAGTAATGTCTCTGCTTTTTAATGTGCTGTCTAGGTTGGTCATAACTTTCCTTCCAAGGAGTAAGCGTCTTTTAATTTCATGGCTGCAATCACCATCTGCAGTGATTTTAGAGCTCCCCAAAATAAAGTCAGCCACTGTTTTCACTGTTTCCCCATCTATTTCCCATGAAGTGATGGGACCAGATGCCATGATCTTAGTTTTCTTAATGTTGAGCTTTAAACCAATTTTTTCACTCTCCACTTTCACTTTCATCAAGAGGCTCTTTAGTTCTTCTTCACTTTCTGCCATAAGGGTGGTGTCATCTGCATATCTGAATAGTTACTAATCAAAGAAGGAGCATCCAGGAAACCACCTGAGGCAAGATTAAGGGGGCCAGGGAAGCTCATCAAGTTTAGGAGACATGACCACTAAAGACCCTGTGCATACCCTACTCTTGATTGAAGGCACGAGGAGAAGGGGGCAGCAGATGATGAGATGGTTGGATGGCATCATCAACTCAAATGACATGAGTCTGAGCAAACTCCAGGAGATAGTGAAGGACAGGGAAGCCTGGCCTGCTGCAGTCCATGGGGTTGAAAAGAGTAGGACCTGATTTAGTGACCGAACAACAATAACAAAGAAGATCTGTATTTATAAGGGAAATCTCCATTTGTAAAGATGTCTCCTACTCTGTACCAGAAAGAGAGAGTGTTAGTTGCTCAGTCACATCTGATTTTTTGTGACCCCATGGACTCTAGCCCACCAGGAAAGAGAAGGATGTCTCTCAATCCTGAGAGACTCGGGTCCATGCTGGAGACTTTGCCTTAAGTTGCACAGCAAACCTTCCCCTCGTTTACCATAGTTTCCTGGCCACCCTTCCTCACATCCTTTGATTTAGCTGAGATGATCAAGAAGTCCAAGTTCTAGCCACCTCTTTGAGTTACTCTTCCTGGAGTTTCTCCCATGTTTATGTGACAGTTAGATGCTAATAAATGCCAGCTTATTTGCTCTTGTTCATCTGTCTACTGTCACAAGGATCCCAGCTAAGAATCTGGGAAAAGAGAAAAGGTTTTTTCCTTTCCTACATTGGAAACTCCAGTCATAGTCACATGTTCATATGTTTTTATCTGCCCAGCTGCTTTCCATCTGTGCTTAGGATCTTCAATTGCACCTGCTGGACTCTTACACTATAATCAAGATTCTTTTTTTTCTGTTAAGCGCTTAAATTACATGAATAATGTTCATTGGAGAAAATTCAGATAAATTAAAAATATTCACTCAGTATCCCACCCACCAATCAGAGAAAACCCCTAAGTTTCTAGACATTTCAGGCTTTATAGTTCTCTTTCTGACCATCAATTCAGAAACAAAACTGGATCATGTTTTAAATACTTTTCTGTATTCTGCTCGTCTTAGTTAATAGGTCATAGACATCTCTTCCTATTCCTATCAGTGGCTGTACATTTATGTGATCATTAAGAATAAAAATAGCGTTACATGCCTTCTGCTTTTCATAATTTACTCAACTAATTGCTAATTGTTGGACATTTAGGTTGCTTATGCATTTTCTTTCTATAAACAGCATGATAAATATCCCCTGTCTATGTTCTTTGTTTATTATGCAATAATTTGCCTAGGATGAATTTTTAGAAGTGGAATTTAAGGGCCAAAATTGTTATATATGATTAATGTCTTTGCTAAACTGCTTTAAAAAAAATCTAACAATTTGTATTCTGTATATATTTTTGCTAACTTGATAGATAATTATAACATTTTATTGGTTTTGGTATGTACTTCTTACTAGTGAAGAACGTTTTTCATATATTCATTGGAAATTCTTTTACAATTAGTTTATTCTTTCCTTTACCTATGATTTTTCAGGATGCCATCTGTATTATTTATTTCTAATCTAAAAAATACATTAAGCATATAGATCATTTGTATAGAATATCTTCTGTAAACTTTTCCCAGTTTGCATTTTGAATTTTGACTATATGGATTTTATGCAAAGGGGTTATACTTTAACTTTTTTGAAAATATGTTTTAGATATTTAAGCTTTTGGTCTTTTTCTTTATAGGCTCTAGCTTCTGTATCAGAATTAAAATGTAGTTTTCTACACACTTATCAGAATACTTACCTATATTTTCTCCTAGGAATTTTATGGTTTTATGTTTTATGATGAATATTTTAACCAACCTAAGAAAAAATAAAGTTTCCCCATACTGGTTCCCAGTTTATTGGAAAATCAGTCCTTTCCTGTTTACTGAAAAATTGGCCCCAGCTTCCTGCCCCGAGTCAACCATTCGCCCAGCAGCAGGCATATGGCTTCTGTTCCAAGCCAGACAAAAGATGCTGGTGCTCCCTCAGGAGCAAACAGCTTCAACCGGGCTTTTGAGGCCCCTTGTTTGAGGCCTCAGCATCTCAGCCTCCCTTCTGATTTTTATTTTTTAGTGTGCTAGGCACTTAAGACAATTATGTCTTTACTTGGCTGTGTCCGGTCGTAGTTGTGGCAGGTGAGGTCTTCATTGCATCCTGTGGGACCTTTCCTTGCGCACACAGGGTCTCTGGTGGTGGTGGGTGGGCTTAGTTGCCCCGTGGCATGTGGGGTCCTGCCCAGGCATCTAATCCCTGTCCCTGCATTGCAAGGCTGATCCTTAACCACTGGGCAACCAGGGAAGTCCCTTCTGATCTGAGGCCGCTTCTATCCAATGTGGGGAGCTCACTGTGGATGCTCTCCTGGAGCCCTGGTCTCTGTCTTCTTCCCCTCTAATTCTTCCTTCTGTTTCCCTTCCCTTCCTAGCTGCCTTTCTTATGAGAGTTAAACAGCTCACCATGTGGAGAAATAACCAAGAATCACACAGACCACAGTCCAAGGAAATGGGGGGACAGGAGTCCCCAACCTCTGTCCCAGCATCCCCCTGAGAACCCAAGCTCTCCTTTGTACCTATTTTATATCAGCCAGGCCCTAAACAGTTTTGATTCTGCCTTTAGGGGACACCAAGACAGGTCATGGGGCACCTTGGAAACCACCCTGGATGAGATGGTGACAAGGGCCCTTGCCCTTTCCAACAAGGAGCCGCTGTAGGCATTTTCTCAAATCCCGATCCTTATATAGGAGCTCGGTTCCATTTATTCACTCAACAGATGTTGACTGATCCACTGCCAAGTGTCTAGGGGTTGAAAACAGAGGAGACAGTGAATCCTGGAGATAGGAAGAACTGTTTATGATCTATGACCTTGTATCTTTCATCTTCTTTGTATCAGATACTGATGTATACCCCTATCCTGCTGCTCTCCCCTCTTTCCCCCTCTGGGTTATGCCTCTCCTGAGGTCAGGCACCATGTCTTGTCCACCTCTGGTTTGCCCACTTCATGGAGCATGCCCCAGAGGCTCAGTGTTCCTCTTGAATTAAAATCATTGAATAATGTGGTCTAAGTGATGAATTCTGTCTTTGTTCTGAAACCCAACCTGTAGGAGCATCTGGGGAGAGAGGNGAGGTCAGGCACCATGTCTTGTCCACCTCTGGTTTGCCCACTTCATGGAGCATGCCCCAGAGGCTCAGTGTTCCTCTTGAATTAAAATCATTGAATAATGTGGTCTAAGTGATGAATTCTGTCTTTGTTCTGAAACCCAACCTGTAGGAGCATCTGGGGAGAGAGGTGTTTAACAAACACTCCTCCTTTATTGTGAAAAAACACTTGAAAGTGATCCTTCTCAATCTTGGTACCACTGCCATTCAGGGCCAGATGATTCTTGGTTGTTGGGAGATGGTCCTTGTAGGTTTCTGGGTGTCCAGGAACCTTCTTGGCCTCTGTCCACTAGAAACCACTAGTGTTCACCTGCCCTGATGTGATAACCAGAAACATCTCCAGACATCACTATTTATCCCTTGTTATTCAGTCACTTAAGTTGTGTCTGACTCTTTTTGACCCTATGGACTGCAAAGTGTCAGACGTCCCTGTCTTTCACTGTCTCCCAGAATTTACTCAAACTCATGTCCATTGAGTTGGTGATGCCATCCAACCGTCTCATCCTCTGTCACCCCTTCTCCTCCTGCCTTCAGTCTTTTCAAATGAGGCAGTTCTTCACATCAGTGGCCAGATTNTTGACCCTATGGACTGCAAAGTGTCAGACTTTCCTGTCTTTCACTGTCTTCCAGAATTTATTCAAACTCATGTCCATTGAGTTGGTGATGCCATCCAACCATCTCATCCTCTGTCACCCCCTTCTCCTCCTGCCTTCAGTCTTTTCAAATGAGTCAGTTCTTCGCATCAGTGGCCAAATTATTGGAGCTTCAGTTTCAGCATCAGTCCTTACAATGAATATTCAGGACTGATTTCCTTTAGGATGGACTGGTTGGATCTCCTTGCAGTCCAAGGGACTCTCCAGAGTCTTCCCCAGCACCACAGTTTGCAAGCATCACTTCTTTGGTGCTCAGCTTTCTTTATGGTCCAACGTTTACATTCATACATGACCACTTAGGAGACAAAATCACTTTGGTTGAGAACCACTGTCTTAAAGATTTGTGGTGGACTTAATATGGCCACAAGGGTTTTGACTGTGAGAGAGTCTATGTCCCCTGACATCTGGGTGGGCTCGGTGATCACTTTAACTGAAAGTATATGACAAAAGGTGCCAAGCCAGCTTCTGAGCCCAGGTCTGGGGAGCATGGACCCTGGAACTAACTCCTGGAGCCCTCGACCAACATGTCAGAAATCTGACTGCCCTGAGACTGTCAGGCTGTGACGGTCCTGGGGGTGTGGAGAGATTCTGGAAGCTGTGTGTGTTAGAGAAAGTGTGAGAGACAGAGGGAGGAAGGGGGAGGGGGGAGAGAGAGAGAAAGAGAGAGAGAGAGAGAGAGAGAGAGAGAGAGACACCCACCGAGGAACACGAAGGCGCCATCTTGGACAGGAACCCCCAGCCCCATTGCCTCACGTCGTGTGGGTCAGAGAGACACTGCCTAGTTTTGGGGTGGTTCATGCACAGCAGCGGACAGCTAGAGCAACATTCTGACGTAAAGTAAAGCAGCTCAGTCACGGGCTGTTTTCTGTTTGTTTGCTTGACTGGGCTGGGTCTTCGCTGCTGTGCTCAGGCTTCCCTCTAGTCATGGCGAGCGGGCCCTGCTCTCTGGTTGCGATGCGCACAGGCTCCAGCACGTGTGGCGAGAGGACTTGGAAGACGCGGCTCCTGGGCTCTAGGGCACAGGCTCAGTAGTTGGGGCCCACGGCTTGGTTGCTCCGGCACATGGGATCTTCCCGGACCAGGGATCGAACCCATGTCTCCTGCATTGTCAGGCGGATTCTTTATCACTGAGCTACCAGAGAAGCCCCAGTCCTTGACTGTTTACCACATATGCGCCACTGATTTAGTCCTCAGCATAATTTATATAAGGAAAGAGCATACAGACATTAGGAACCTCTTGTGACCCTATTGTTACTCCTGTTTCTAACACACGATCCTCATGTCATTCTCTGTTATCCTCCTCTTCAGTTGATGGTATTTGAAATGGAGAAGGATGATGTGCTTTCTCCTTCCTATTAATATTATTTAGTTTTTAAGATCAAAAGAACTTGATCATTAGCTAATTCATTTAACAGCCTTCTAAAATAGGCAAATTATATCCTTCTCAATTAGCACTTGATAATAATAGAATAAACCACAAGAGAACTTTTATTTTTATTCTATTCTCATACAGATATAGTTAGAGCAAAAGGCCTATTTGTTAAGGGAATTATTTTGCTCTCAGTCACTAAGTACATATAATTAGGGAAAAATGAAATATACCAAATGACAAGGAGTATGAAACTAGGGTTTTTCAAATGCTACTTTCATTTTTAAAAAACATTTTCCCTCTAAGTTGATTAATTATACTGTGAAAGCGTGTCCTTTTGTACTTGAGGTGTCTGTGATAACCTAGCAAGATAAATGATAAATAAATCAAGATGAAAGTCCCTTTAACACTGTGGTGTGAGTGATGCTGAGTAAAGGGGTGTAACCTGGCTGTGGGACCTCAGCCACCATCTGTGGGTCTCAGTTTCTTTTTCTGGAGAACAGTGGAGTTGGCTCCTGATGTGTATAACTTTAAAATTTTAGGTTGAGATATTTTCAATTTTCAGCAAATATACACATCATTGAAACTTGTTTCAGTAATGAAAATAAATAGGGAAAGGAGAGCTTCTTACTAGGAAAAACTCTTGCAATTAACTTATTTATTATATTGTTGCTATTGTTTAATCACTAAGTCATATCTGACTCTTTTGTGACCCCATGGATGGATTGTAGCCCTCCGGCTCCTCTGTCTGTGGAATTTCCCAGGCAAGAGTTCCAAAGTGAGTTGCCATGCCCTCCTCCAGGGGATCTTCCTGATACAGGGATCAAACCCATGTCTCCTGCATCGACAGGCAGATTATTCACCACTGAGCCACTTGGGAAGCTCTATTTACTATATGCCAGTAAGTTTTCCACCTTCTCCCATTTAATTCAGTATTGTTGTTTTCATCATCTTTATTTTATAAATGAAGAAATAGGCTCTGAGAAGTTAAGTCACTTCTTTAAAGGTAGAGAGTTCATGGAAACCCATAGTTTGGATCCTGTTTCTCCGGACTCCGAATCCAATGGTCTTTTCAATCTTCCCCTCCCTTAAGCTCCTCAGAGGATAATTTTTTTTTTTTTTTAAATAACCAAATCTCGTGCAGAGTGGAAATGTTGCTGACATGACATATGGGCTGAGGTTCAACATGGGGTGGGTGCAGTATTCCAAGTCCGGGAAGCGTGTGTGTGCAGGTCAGCTAAGATGAGAGAAGTTAGTCTGCATGTTCATACTAGTGAAGACATCATAGCAGCTAATGGATCAGATTGCTGGGTTCAGGGCTAGCACTGAAGCTTATTGGCTATTTCACTTGTTTGGCGTCCCTGCTCCGCGGTGCCTCTGAACTGAGACCCTCACAGGCAGCTGGAGGGTTGATTGAGCTAAGAGCTAGTCTCACGTGTGATGCTCTAAAATCTGGGAACTTCAAGGAACTCTCAAGTTCTGACTTCAGCGTGATTCTAATTCACCTTCTCTGTGCTGGGAGACCAGGCATCAATGATTTACAATACTCATTTTCAAAACGAAAACGATTACTTTGGGGGTGAGGCAGGCTCTTCCCTTTTTCCAGTGTAATCCATGCAATAACTGAGTTTACTGCCAGGCTTGTCTTCTCTGGCTTCCCTGGTGGCTCAGGTAGTAAAGAATCTGCCTGCAGTGCTGGAGACCTGGATTTGATCCCTGGGTTGGGAAGATCCCCTGGAGGAGGGCACGGCAACCCACTCTGGTTTTCTTGCCTGGAGAATCCCGTGGACAGAGGAGCCTGGTGAGGCAACAGTTCATGGAGTCATAAAGACTTCTTTCGGCAGCAGAGGCGCTGATACCACTCACTTTGTTGGGCTGCCTGCATTCATCATGGAAAGAAATGACAAATTTTAATTGGTGATGAGTGAAAATCAAGATGTGATGTTTTTCCCCATCAAAGGCCCCAATGTGTTCATTCTGCAGCCTCTTAGATACTTCTGATATTTCTGAAAGGGAGTTCTGTGGGATGTTGAGGAGTGTTAGGATATAAAAGGCATGTCAAACACGCTCTGTGGAACAAAGCAAACCAGTTCCTTTATTGCTGGCTCTTCAGATCCTTCAGTTCTAGAGCCCCCGGGGGCTGTTTTCAAATGACTAGACCAAGTGACTCTTTTTAGAGGAGCACAGGGCGAAGTCAGAATGCACTTTGGGAAATACTGCTCTTGCAGGCGAGCCCTTGCAGGTGAGCCCTTGCCGGGGGCCGGCTCAGGGTTGAAGCCCTGGTGCCCCACTGAAGGACATGGCGTGAGTGTCACCATCCCCTTGGGGCTGACGCCCACCCCTGTGAAGCTTCTCTGCAGTAGTGAGCCCTGCACTTTCTTAGGGTGGCCGTGCCCTCCTAAGAAATCTCCTAAGATGACCAAGAAATATCTGAGTGAAACGAAAGGCACCTCCTCTCCTTACAGGACCTGAGCCCAGCAATGTGAAATGGAAAGACAATAATTGACCCATCTCATGTTTAATGAATAAGTTAGACCCTCAGCGATCATCAGCAATTTCATGCCATAATTGACAACAAATAGCTGCTTTTGAAAGTACTCCCTCAGTGCACACTCAGCCATGGCAGCCGGACACTGCAGGGGCACACTGCCTCCTGTGTGTGCTGTGGCCCCCGGGGAGCAAGGCTTTTTCCAGGAATCTCAGAACAAGATGTTCAGTGTCTGGCCTGGGTTCCTGAAAGTTCCAATGGTGGAAGAAATCACCATGCCTTTCTCAGATCGGGTTGCGTGGGCATAGACCTTACTTGGATAAACATTAAAACACAAAAGCCAGACTGTGTAAAGACAAACTTCACTTTGAAAAATCAACATTGTATTGTTTCCTGGGGATTTTAATTTTATTTTGCAAGATGTGGTCTCCTTTTCGACTAGCTCAGATCCACACTACAATCAGCGCTGTGCTCCTAGGTTTTCCATCTCCACTTACTGGTTTTGGCTTGAAGTTTGAAAATGTTGACGGTTGAGACAGAATGCGTGCATGCCTGCTAAGTCGCTGCAGTCGTGTCTGACTCTTGGCGACCCTGTGGACTGTAGCCCCCCAGGCTCCTCTGTCCATGGGATTCTCCAGGCAAGAATACTGGAGTAGGTTGCCATGCCTTTTTTTAGGGGATCTTCCTGGCCTTGGGATTGAATCTGGGTCTCCTGCTTTGCAGGCAGGTTCTTTATCATCTGAGCCACCAGGGAATAGGTTAGCATGGTATATCCAATCTTAAAAAAACTGGGTATATACCAAATAGATAAGCTAGGTAAGTTGGCATGTGCTTCATATCTAAATACTTCCTACTAAAGATGTAGTTTCTCACATTTGCATCAGAAAAATGCTTTAACCCTCTTTCATTATGCAGTTTTTGTTGGATGAGCTTATTTCCTTCCTCCAAAGACCAGTCCTTTAAAACTGTTCATTTTATACATATTTAGTTATTGAGCGTCTGCTGTAAGGCAGGCACCATTTTAGAAATATGGATACAGAGAGATACTTAATGCAGTCCTGCCTTTGAGAACAGAACAATGGACTAAATTTCTGTGTTTTCAAAGAAATAATTTAATTCAAATACCTAAGACTAAAAGGAGATTAAAATGCAAGATTAAATAATCTCATCATCCCAAAGAGATTACCTGAGGAAAGAAACATTAAATTCTTAGAAATTATTTCATAATCTTATTTTACTCAAGATGATTGAAACTAAAATTAAAGCAGTATTTATTGTCTATCCTTGAATGTGTGCCCAGTTATAGAATACATTTAAGAAAATTAAATGTGCATACAAATACACTGGAATCAAGGCCAAAAGTTTTCATAAAAACCATGAGCTAAGAATTTGAGCCCCACATGGGCTTCTCTGTGTATTTGTGTATTTGTTAGAATTGTGTACAAGCTTCTATAAATCTGATTTCAGATTTTAGGCTTTTATCCAGTAAATGTATTACAAAGGCTCTGGAGAAAAGGCAAATTGATAATTTAATGAGAAACTTGGAAGATCCAATGAAGGCTAAGCATAAGCTATGTGCTGCCAGAGGTTTTTCTAAATTCTTCAGAGCTTATTTTAGCTTCAGGTGTTTAAAAGTCAACACTGTTTTGATTTAAAGGTTTATAGAGCTTAGAGTTTTCTAACAGAGATTTGAAAAATTTGAGGAAGGGAAGGAGAGTTAATCCTAGATGTGAATTCAGTTGAAACATCTGATTCAATTTTTTAATTTTTTTTTTAAAAAGAAATCATATAATAGTTGGCAGAAGTTGGAAGGCATTCTGTTCATGTGATCTACCTTTGATGTTTAAATTAATCTTCAAATGCTTTTCCAAGATCAAAGACAAAGGTTGCGGGCTGATTTACCTCGGTGCTTCTGCTCAGTTAAATAAGGGCGTGCACACAGCCGTCGTGGCCCTGAGTCAGCTCTGCTGGTGTTGTGGGAATCCGCGGGATTGTTGCTTCTCCAGGGTCGGTGTCGGGCAGTGATTCTCCAGACAGGCCCTGGTTCCGTGGTGTTCCTGGAGGAGAGACACAGAGCTCTGGCGAATGGGACGACACGCAGCAACCCTACAGATTCCACAGTGCAGACGAGGGACTCAAGGCTGTTGCGGAGATACATTTCAGTTTCTAGGGCATCTGGGACAGAGTCTGAGAACAGTTGTTTAGGAGACCCCTTAGTGGGGAGTGGTTTTTCTGCTGCCTTCTTTCTTTCTTCTTCTTTTATTAAAAGAAAATAATTTTATTGGCTTAGTTTTGGCTGTGCTGGGTCTTCGTGGCTGCATGGGCTTTCTCTTGTTACAGGGATCGGGGTCCACCTCTCTAGTTGCAACGTGCAGGCTTCTCATTGCCGTGGCTGCTCTTGTGGAGTACAGGCTGTAGGGTGCTCGGGATTTGATAGCTGCAGCACCTGGGCTCAGTAATTGTGGCTTCCCGGACTCCAGTAGCTGTGGCACGCCGGCTTAGTTGCTCTGAGGCGTGCGGGATCTTCCCGGACCAGGGATCGAACCTGTGTCTGCTGCATTGGCAGCTGGATTCTTTACCACTGCTCCACCAGGCAAGCCCTCTGGTATCTTCTTTCTGATTTCCTCTCCTAACTTGGCTGGGCTTGTGCAGGTCTGTGGGCAGGAGGGGTGCTCCTGGGTCTGTGTTGAGTGGTGACGGGAGCTGGGCTCCTGCTCCCGTAGCCGTGAGCGTGGCAGACTCTGAGGAAGACCATGTGCAGGGGAAACAGACTTGACTGAAGGCAGTGTTGGCTCCATCATCAGCTGTGTCCTCCCAAGATTCTGGAGAAAGTGTGTGCAAGGGACTCATACTCTGCAGACGGACAGCCAGGGATGATACTAAAATACTCAGTGGCTCCCAAGGCAGGGGCATGGAGACAACCCTTTGTAAGGAAGATATGGAGTCAAGGTCATGTCATTAGTTTTCAGTTGTGGGAAGTCGGCAAGGTCCCGGGAAGGTGCCAGGGTGGCTAGAACAGTGGGAACAGGGACCAGGAGTGTGGTGGCAATCCGAGAGGGGGTTGGAAAAGAATTTCCAGACACAGAGTACTGCAGAAAGAAATGTGTTTATTAAGCACAAAGATCAGGGATAACGAGGGCGCTTCATCAAAGTGGACCGACCTCCAACAGCCCAGGGATAGTCGACTGGACACTGTTAGGACAGAGGCTCAAGGGAGAGCTGACACTTTCCATGGGTTAGTAGTGAATTTTTATAGCCTCAAGACACAAAAAATTCCTGCTGGAAGGGTGGCATTAGGTGATTGATTAGGGTACTATAGGGTGAGCCCTGGGGTGTGTTTGTTTGCCTGACTTGGGGTCAGGAAGCTGGCCAGTAAGGATCAGTGGGGCTTTTGGCAACAGTTACAATGGTCAGTTCTGGAGATGACCTTGGTTCTGGGCTCCGCTTCTGTGGCCTGGTACAAGGCCTCACACCTGTGACTTTGGTATGGGACTCCACCAGGAGCACAGAGGATAAGAGAGGGCTTGGCAAGTACCAATCAGTACAGAACTAGTTCTGGCTTCCCAGGTGGCACTGGTGGTAAAGAACCTGCCTGCCAATGGAGGAGACGCAGGTTTGATGGGTCAGGAAGATCCCTGGAGGAGGGCAAGGCAACCCATTCCAGTATTCTTGCCTGGAGAATCCCCTGGTCAAAGGAGCCTGGTGGGCTACAGTCCACAGGGCTGCCGAGAGTCAGACACGACTGAAGTTACTCAGCACGCGTGCACATAAGTACATGGTACAGCTGTGCAGGGGTGGGCTGCTGCCCTGCAGAGACTGGTGTTTGATCCTGGACAAAGTATTGGGCTTGGACACACCTATTTACCTCTGACTTTTCCTCTGGGAAATAGAAATATTAGTCATACACCCTTTGTGAAGATGCCCTGAGGATTAAATGAGATAATGCGTAAAAAATGCTGAGACTAGTGCCTGGCCAGAGAAAAGTGTTCAGTAAATGGCCACTGTGACCTGGTTCCCACTTTTTGCCCATTGTATCTGATCTTCTAAAGTGTTTTAAATGGGAACAACTTGGTATGAATTGAGTGCTTTTCTGGAAGAGATTAGACACTGCTGTTTAGATTTTATTTGTGCATAGATTTCTGCTTAAATTTTATGATTATCTTCAAAACACTGATAGGAGAAAATGCAAAAATGATGCTTTAATCTGCTGTGTTATTACCACCATAACTAAATAGTAACAGGCTCAGAGTTTATTTCTCCGATGTAGAGAAAGTCTTGCTTATGTAACTTCAGAATAATTTCTTCATTCTTTTCCAGGTATCAGGGCTCTGCCTCTGAATTGCAAACACTTCTAGAGGCTTTTTTGTTATCCTGCTATGGGAAAAGGTCATTGAAAGGTTTAAATGAAATGAACTCGAATGCGAATGAGTCATGTTTAATATTTATTTAATCTAAGCAAAGTGCCTTGGAATATTCAGGACACACACACAGGTCAGAGAAATGTTATGACATGTTATGTGAATAGAATTCTTTCAAATGCACAAAGGAGCTTGCTAACTAAAAAGAATATTTTCAAGCAAATAAATATTTCCAATGTTTTATTTTATAAGAGGCCCTTTTCACATATTTATTTAAATTGCTGTAGGTATTGGGTGTGTTAGTGTGTGTTGAGGCATATATTCTTTTTACTGTTTATTTATATTATTTCTCTGGCTGCATCTGGTCTTCATTGTGGCACTTGGACCTTTGTTGTTCGTGCACGATTTTATCTTGTGGTGCATGGACTCTAGTCGAGGCACGTGGGCTCCGGAGCCCTTGGGCTTCAATAGTTGTGGCATGTGGACTTAGCTGCTCCATGGCACGTGGAATCTTAGTTCTCCAACCAGGGATTGAACCTTTATCCCCTGCATTTAAGATGGATTCTCAACCACTGGATCACCAGGGAAGTCTCTTTTTCTTATGAGCAGATTTTTTGAGATCTATTTCACGTACTGTATAGTTTATCTATCTAAAGAATACAGTTTAGTGGTTTTCACTGTGAACTTTGCAGAGCTGACCAATCACCATCAATTTTTGAACATTTTCATCACCCTAAAGAGTGTTTTATTCATGTATTTGTGAATTTCCCAAGTTTCTCTTTTTCACTTCTAATTTCATTCCAGTGTGGTCAGAGAACATCCGTGGTATGATTTCAGTCCTTTGAATGTAGGGGAGATTGTTTTGCGTCCTATGATCAGGTTCAAACTCCAAGAGACAGTGGAGGACAGGGAGGCTTGGTGTGCTGCCGTCCATGGGGTCACAAAGAGACAGACGTGACTTAGCGACTAAACAACAACAAATTGGTTCATCCTAGATCAACGTCCATGTGGCTGGGGGAGGAAATGTGTTCTGGAGTTGTTGGGTGCAGGGTTCCATAGATGTGTTGTGTCTGCTTGGTTTACAGTGTTTGTATCTTCAGGTTCCTTGTTGAGTTTCTGCATAGCTATTGTGTAGATTGACCATTGTTCCATCCAGTTTGGGAGTGTTGACGTCTCCAGTTACTGTGGCTGAACTGTCGATTTCTCCCTTTGGTTCTTCCAGTTTTTGCTTCATATATTTCAGGGTTCTCTGCAGAATTTCATTGCTCTGAACTAGGAGCTGAGGGGAGGGTGTCCTCAGCAGCACCTTCTAGCAGCGATTTCCATCTTGCTGAGCTGGGTTGTAGCTCAGATGCAGAGTCTGGCTGTTTTTACTGAGATTTAGTAGATTTTCTTGCATAAATGTGTTTCTATTTGCTATATGCCCTGAGGAAAAGTTCCAGGGATTTTAATTGGTTGCTTTGTTAAAAATGAATTTCACCAGTTATAATTGTTCTGTTGGGGAAAGGTATGTGGTCCTTCTTATGCTGCTGTTTCAGAAATTTCCTCCCTCTGTGTTCCATTATTTAATTTATTTATTTTTAAAAATTTGTTTATTTATTTGGCTGCATCAGGTCTTCGTCATGGTGTGTGGGCTCCAGAGCGCAGGCTGAGTTGGCCCAGGACACGTGGGATCTTAGTTCCTCAAGCAGGGACTGATCCCTTGTTCCCTACACTGGGAGGCAGATTCTTGGTCACTGGACCACCATGGAAGTCTTCCTGTGTATTTCTTTAGGGTGTTAAAAAACAAAACAACCCACAACATGTCTATGATAAATAGCAAATTGGGGCAGTAAATGAAGTGTTACTCCTAGACCCAGGATTTACAATTCTTACACAATAGTCATTGTTAAGCTACTTACATTTACTCTCCTTATTACATGGTACTATGTGTACAAAGAAAGTAAAGCAAATAGTCTTGGGCCTCAGAAGTTTATAGGATAAAACAGCTCTTTAGTAGGCGTTAAATTAAACTACACTATGCACATGAACTGGGAGAATATTGTTAAAATGTCCTTACTACCCAAAGAAATATACAGATTTAATGCAATCTCTATTAAAATACCATTGGCATTTCTCATAGAACTGGTATAAATACCTCTAAAATTTGTATGGAACCACAAAGGACCCTAAATAGCCAGTGCAGTTTTAAGGAAGAATAAAGTTGGAGGTGTCATACTCCCTGATTTCAAACTGTAGGTTGAATATCTTTTCATGTACCTTTGGCCACTGAATCTATCTTAAAAGTCTAGTTGAGAGACTTCTCTGGCAGTCCAGTGCTTGGGACTTGGCCTTCCAATTCAGGGCATGCAAATTTAATCTCTGGTCAGGGGGCTAGGATCCCACTTGCCTCAAGCCAAAAAAAAAAAATCCAAAACATAAAGCAGAAGCAATATTGTAAGAAATTTAATAAAGTCTTTTTTGAAAAAATGTTAAAAAGTAGAGACATTTTAAAATTCTGGCTTAGACATTTCTTTTTAGTTACTTAAGAATAAAAGCCTTCCTTTTCTTTTTCTTTTTTCTCTGCCTTTTCCTTCCCTTTTTTTCCTCTGATGTTCCTTTGATATATCTCTAAAAGCAGATACCAAGTAGGGGTGCATTTGAACTTTAATTTTCTCATTATTACCCTTTGTCTCTGTCTACAAAGTATCAACACATACAGAGGTCAGACAAGACTAGATAATACTATTTAATGAGAATATAAGTATCAAAGAATGCTCACAAAGGCTAATTATTGTTTTTATAAGTAAAAGAGTTCATTTTTAGCCAGCAAATATATTTTAATACTGGGGCTCTTTTTGAGAAAAAATAGCACCTTTGATTTATACTTGTATAAACTTCAGTATCAAGGTTATATGAGTATAATTTTAAGCTTATAACTCATGCAATTCTGTCTCATTTTAGACTTGTGTTTATAGTAAGGGTAATTCTAAATTAAACCTATAATGCCTGAAACTATCTACACTTAGGCTCTTTAATAAAAATAAAATCACTTGATATATATCCTCTTTTTTTCCCATCTCAATTTTTGGCTTTTCTAGGTGTCTCCACTTGACTTCTTGGGTGTCTCAAATGTAAAGAAGCTGGCTGCAATTCAGGAGACCTGGGTTCGAGCCCTGGGTCAGGAAGATGCCCTGGAGAATGGCATGGCAACCCACTCCAGTATTCTTGCCTGGAGAATCCCATGGGCAGAGGAGCCTAGTGGGCTACAGTCTGTGGGGTCACAAAGAGTTGGACATGACTGAAAGACGAATACACACACATACCGCTTGTAACGCAAAGAAGCTTCCCAGCAGAATTCATCATTGACAGCATGTCATTTGATTTTCTCTGTTTAATACCCATGTGTCCACAAATCCCTGGCAGTTTATTAGGCTCTGAGGATGGTGTTGANTGTGGGGTCACAAAGAGTTGGACATGACTGAAAGACGAATACACACACATACCGCTTGTAACGCAAAGAAGCTTCCCAGCAGAATTCATCATTGACAGCATGTCATTTGATTTTCTCTGTTTAATACCCATGTGTCCACAAATCCCTGGCAGTTTATTAGGCTCTGAGGATGGTGTTGAGGCTGAAGTGGCAAATAAAGGATGATCCGGGGATTTGCAGTGTGTGTATCACAGTTTCTCAAAGATGCTACCTACACTTAAAAGTGGGTTAAAGATTGAAATAAATCCTGGCATGAGTGAAGTGATACAGTACATCATAGGATATCTTACTGAACCGTTTAATCTAAGGATGTGCTTCAACTAGCAAAGCCCTGCAGTTGATGACAGTAATTTGTGTTATAATAAATCTGAAATGAAAGTTATTTTTTTTATTAAAAAAAATAGGTACACAAAACATTACCTTTCCAAACCTGGTGCTTCATGAAGGATCTGTTTTATTTAAAGACACTAAATATATCTTGGTTACGCTTAAGGTACATAAAGTTTCCAAAGATGGTGTGGGAATGCTTAAAGGGGTGGTGTGATGGAAAGAAATAGATTTAGGACAGGAATTTTTATGGCAATAGAATGTACTATAGTTGGAGAAATAAACCTAGACAATCTATTCAAAAACAGAGACATCACTTTGTTGATAAAGGTCCGTATAGCCAAAGCTTTGTTTTTTCCAGTAGTCATGTATGGATGTGAGAGTTGGACAATAAAGAAAACTGAGCACCGAAGAACTGATGCTTTTGAACTGTGCTGTCGGAGAAAACTCTTGAGAGTAACTTGGACTGCAAGGAGATCCAACCAGTCCATCCAAAAGGAAATCAACCCTGACTGTTTATTGGAAGGGCTGATGTTGAAGCTGATGCTCAAATACTTTGGCCACCTGATGGGAAGAGCCAACTCTTTGGAAAAGATCCTTGTTGACTAAGTGATATCTCTACTTTTTAATTTTAAAAATGTGAGAATCTCAAATTGATTAAAATTTCACTTATGCTTCATGAAAAAATGACTTCTCTTTCAATTCCAGATGAAAATCAAAGATTAACCAATTCCAGGTAAATGTCTCTTCTGTCATAAAAAGCACATAGACATGGTAGGTGAAATTAAATGGTGAAATGAAGTCTTTTAGCAAAAACAAATGCTTTGACAATATTTCCAATATTTCTGCCTTCTTACAAATAGATCAAGTGTTGTATTAGCAATTATTAGCCAAGTTTTACCCTTGCAGAACATTAAGTGACTTTGTTGGTCTACATTAGAAACTACCTACTGTATGTGAGTGAGTGAAAGTCGCTAAATTGTGTCCAACTCTTTGCAACCAAGTGTTCTGGAATTCTCTAGGCCAGAATACTGGAGTGGGTAGCCTTTCCCTTCTCCTGGGGATCTTCCCAACTCAGGGATCGAACCCAGGTCTCCCACATTGCAGGCAGATTCTTTACCAGCTGAGCCACAAGGGAAACTACTGGATAAAAATTACAAAATAAAATATGCTGTCAAATTGAAGCATGGTAGAAAATAGTTCTGCTATATTGAGAGTTTTATTTTTTNAAGTTGTGGCTCAACCAATGTGAGTGAGGCTCAAGCTCTGCAGGGACCAGACACCCCTGTTTTGGTGTTATCAAATTGAACTTGGGGTCCACTCACCTACTGCACAGCAAAGTCAATCTTCTGACAATGGAGTCATGGAGAAAGTGTTGCAAGAAGGGGGAGCTCCTTCCAGGACCTAAGAGTGGGCTCTTGTCTAACACCTGGAAATGAATTGTGGGAGGGGACACACGAGCTGACAGATGTAGTGGTTTTATTAAGAAAGGGGGGGCTGGGAAGGGAGCAGCTGGGTGAGGGAACACAGGACTGCTCTGCCTCGTGGCTTGCAGCCTGGCTGCTATGGTGATGGGATTCGTTTCCAGGTTGTCTCTGGCCAGTCACTCTGATGAAGGTCCTTTCTGGTGGTGCCCACTTGCGTTGCTTAGTCAAAGTGGATGCCAGCAAGGAGGATCCCGGGAGGTTGGCAGGACACGCGGTGTCTCCTTCTTTCCCAAATGCTCCAGTTGGTTTTGACTTGTTAGTTCCGTGTTCCTTACCAGGACGCCCTGTCGTAAGGTAAATCATGCAAATGGTGACTACAGTGCCTGGCCAGGTTGGGCAGTTTCAGTCAGTGTTTCCCTTAGCAAAATTACAGTGTTTATTGCAGGGCCAAGTAAGAGAATGAGTAGCTGGTGCTCAGAAGGCCTGAACACCCTGGTGGCTTTCAGGGGAGGGTTTTACAGGCAACATTTGAGGTGAGGGTTGCAGTTCGTGAACTTTGCTCTGATCAGTTGGTGGTGAGCTAACTGATGTTTTTTGAAACTCTTAATCATCAGTCTAATGGTTCCATCTAGTCTGTGTGCTTGTGGTCAGCATAGAGTCACTGTCTTCCAGTTGGTGGGGAGCAGGGGTATCTTAAGGGCCTCCCAGGTGGCTCAGTGGTAAAGAATCTGCCTGCCAATACAGGAGATGTGGGTTTGATTCCTGGGTCAGGAAGATCTCCTGAGCTATCCACTCCAATAGTCTTGACTGGGAAAATCCCACGGACAGAGGAGCCTGGTGGGCTACAGTCCACGGGGTCGCCAAAGAGTTGGACACAACTCAGTGACTAAACAACAAGGTGTGTCTTAGTTTCCACAGAGCAGCTGAGAGATACATGTCAGATCATCCTGTGGATTTCCTGAGGNTGAGCTATCCACTCCAATAGTCTTGACTGGGAAAATCCCACGGACAGAGGAGCCTGGTGGGCTACAGTCCACGGGGTCGCCAAAGAGTTGGACACAACTCAGTGACTAAACAACAAGGTGTGTCTTAGTTTCCACAGAGCAGCTGAGAGATACATGTCAGATCATCCTGTGGATTTCCTGAGGAGGAGCTAAGACTCAGTTTCGTTTCCGAACTGTCTTCTAACCTGTCATTACACTTATTGTTTCTGTGGCGTGCTCTATCGTGTCTGATTCTACCTGGTAGACTGTAGCCCGCCAGGCTCCTCTGTCCTTAGGATTCTCCAGGCAAGAATACTGGAGTGCAGTGCCCTTCCTTCCTCCAGGGCATCTTCCCAACCCAGGGATTGAACTGAGTCTCTAGCATCTCCTTCACGGGCAGCGGGACTCTTTACCATTGAACCACCTGGGAAGCCATTCCTTTATTGTTTGATGTCTTTTCCTCTGTTCCTAAAATCCCTCACTTCACTTCCCTAATGAGCTTGAGTCTGCTGTTTGGAACTCAGGGAAGGCCTTGCAGAATACAGCCTTTGTCTTTCTTTCGTTTTACAGAAAAGAAATGGGGGCACAGATGGACTTTTCTGTGGGTTCTTCTAGGTTTCAATTATCCTTTTCTTTGCTATTCCTCAATTTGAGGATAACAGAGGTGGGACAAGAAAGGAAATTAAAGTTTTAGAAAGCTTGAGTTTAAAAAATAATTATAAAATTAACAAAAATCAAGAGCTTCTTAGCCATTAGCGATTACTAGCTAAACATGAAAATCATGAAACTGTGAAGGTTTTAATTCACAATAATAACAAAAGCTATGAAATATTCAGGAATTGCTTTAATAAGGAATCAGCATGAAAAATAATTATAAAAAATATGAGGGGTGAACAAAAACATTTTGAACAAGCACAAATGTACACCTTGACTGTGGATGGAAATTTTAAATTACTAAGCATTATTAGTCAATTCCTTTAAATCTTATAGGTACAGGTAATGAAATCCTAATGAGAGCCACATTTTAAAATTAGATTAAAAACTTCCTATAGAAGATAAACATCTGAAAATAAACAAGAAAATAATGGCAGATATTAAAATTAACTACATAGACTTAAATAGAATAAAAATTACAGAAAACAAGAAATAGGTCACACATATATGCTAATTTAATATGTGACAAAGTGAGCACTTCAAAACAATTATTTCCTTAATAATATGCATATGTAATTGGTTGCTACCACCAATGGAAATAAAATTAAACTCTTACTTCATATATAAAACCAAATTTTCAGATGATTTCTAAACTTAAAGATAAAAGCATTTAAATATTAAGAGATAATTTAATGACAAGAATTGAGGACACATTTCTAAGAAAGAAAACCAGAAGCTATAAAAGAAAGACACCATATATAAAGTAAAAACAGGCAAATTATGACAGAAAAACACTTGCAAAGCACATTTTGTCTATTTCTGAAAATACAAACAACTGAGTTGGGGGGCAAAAGCCATACAAATAAAATCATCTTAGATGATCTTACATAATTCCATTTGTGTGTGTGTGTACATGTGTGCAGGTATGAGAAATGTATGGAATGTGTTCACCATAAGTTACCAGTGGTTATTTTAGAATGGTGATCTTTTAGGTGACTTGTACTCATTTCAACATTTATGAATTGCTGGAAAATATTATCATAATTGTTTCAATTAATATATCCAGCAAGAAGCTTTTTTCATCTTGAAAACAAACAAAAAAGAAGCTTCACATCTTTCTGGGAAGGTAATTTTGGGCATCAGACCACTGAGACCTCTGGTATTCTATTTGCATGAACCTGACTATGTTTAAAAAATAACCTGTCACTTCTGAAAATGCTTTCCTGTTTGAACCGTGTTATCAATATCAACTTCATTTTCAGACAGAACCCTCAGTCGGGCCGTGTAATGAATCTGGAAAAGCCCCATTTCTTAAGCTTTGACATTCCTATTTGTGTCTCTTATTCTCTCCTTGCTGATGGCAGCAACATCCACTCCCGTAGGGGCTTGTGGATTTCCTGGGGCTTGTGTCTTGCAAATCTATGCATCACAGGACAAAGGGACAAACCTCAGAAATGCCATCAAAGGTACTTTATCATTTATTTCCTGGGTGTTGAAAAGCATTAACTGCCCTCCAGAAAACCAATAACGCTCCGGGAAGAAAGTAGTACATCCTGTGCTCTCCCTGCTTTTGTTAGACATACGACAGCAATTCCATCACATTCTATAATTTCAGATTATTAAGATGCGGCATGACTTTTGATCAGATATTTCCTATCCTAGACAGAAGTGGGTTTCAGTATTGTAACTCTTTATTGATTTTTGATCACAAGTTTTGAAGGGAGGCTCACTGAGCTCTCAACGATCAGATAGAAACTCAGTGACAGATCTGGACAAAACGCCTTCAACTGTTACAGGACTAATGAACCCTAAAGGGAGCTTATTCTACTTCCTGACTTTAAAGTGATCTATGTCCACAAATTGGACTTTGCAGGTAAAATCTCTGTACCTGCATACTATTGATAATTTAGATTTTTATTTCTTCCTGCATGTTCTGAGGGACTCTCAGGAAAAAGAAATGTCTTCACATTCAATTTGGTAAGAGGGTGCTATTTACCATAATTTTCATTGCTAATGTTAATCTGTGCTCATGAAGTTCACAAAAATGGCTAAAATGGAGACTGAAGGAGATTCTTTAACTCAGGGTATTGTGAAGGTGACCAAAATGCTATCGATATGGACTGAAACCCTACTATAGAGTCAGATATACAGATGTTTACTTATTTAACCTAGGCAGAACTATAGCTATGTGCACATATATGAGTCTGTGTGTGTGAGTGTGTATGAGTGTATGTGTGTGTGTATGAGTGTGTGAGTGTATATATGAGTGTGTGTGTTTGGATGAGTGTATGTGTGTGTGTGTGTTTGGATGAGTATATATGTGTGTGTGCATGTATGTGTGTGCATGTGTGAGAATGCATGTGAGTGTATGCATGTGAGAGTGTATATGAGTGTGTGTGTATGAGTTTATATGTGTGTGTGTTTGGATGAGTGTGTGTGTTTGGATCAGTGTACGTGTGTGTGTGTGTGCATGTGTATGCATGTGTGAGAATGCATATGAATGTGTGCATGTGAGAGTGTGTGTGTATGAGTGTATGTATGAGTGTATATGTGTGCGTGTTTGGATGAATGTGTGTGTGTGTTTGGATGAGTGTATATGTGTGTGTGTGCAGGCACGTGAGAATGTGTATGAGTGTGTGCACACGTGAGAATGTGTATGAATGTATGCATGTGTGTGTATGTGTGTTTGGATGAGTATATATGTGTGTGTGCATGCATGTGTGTGCATGTGTGAGAATGCATGTGAGTGTATGCATGTGAGTGTATATGAGTGTGTGTATGAGTTTATATGTGTGTGTGTTTGGATGAGTGTGTGTGTGTTTGGATCAGTGTACATGTGTGTGTGCGTGCATGTGTATGCATGTGTGAGAACGCATATGAATGTGTGCATGTGAGAGTGTGTGTGTGTATGAGTGTATGTATGAGTGTATATGTGTGTGTGTTTGGATGAGTGTGTGTGTTTGGATGAATGTGTGTGTTTGGATGAGTGTATATGTGTATGTGTGCATGCATGTGAGAATGTGTATGAATGTGTGCGCATGTGAGAATGTGTATGAATGTATGCATGTGTGTGTATGAGTGTGTGTGTGTGTGCACATGTGTGCATGTGTATTGAAGACGGACAGCCTCATCTTTAGGAAACCACTGGTGTGCAGTAAGTGCTCCACAGAGGTCTGCACCATAGTGGTGGCTATCTTGATAATTTCCAGTTCTTTCCAACTACTAGGGAAAATCATCCATCTTAGTCCGGGACCAGTTGATTTTTCTTCATCATCTTGGCTCCATGCTGTCTATTCATCTTTGCTTTGTCCACAGCAATTATGTTCCTGAATAATTATTTGCTTGTATCAGGGCACTGAGTACCAGTTGGCCTATAATTGCTTATTCCACAGAATGAGTCTCCATCTGTGAAGGGAGGTCTCTTTCACTGACTTGGGGGAGGGAGTTTTCATTAGGCTATCCTGGTTTTTGTCAGGAGGGTGCTGTGGCTCAGGAAGAGGTTTCTGTTGCACAGAATTTACTGAGGCCCTTGATGTTCTCTGGGAACCAGGATCAAATACCCTTTTGCATTGATGATTGGAATTTATGCCTAAGTATTTTTAAATCAGTTAGATTAGAAATTTATACAATGTTAAAACATGCATTTCTAGGGAATTCCCAGGTGTGTGTGTGTGTGCTAAGTCACTTCAGCCCTGTCTGACTCTTTGTGACCCTATGGACTATAACCCACCAGGCTCCTCTGTCCATGGGATTCTCAAGGCAAGAATACTGGAGTGGGGTTGCCATGCCCTCCTCCAGGGGATCATTCCAACCCAGGGAACAAACCTGCATCTCTGTGTCTCCTGCAATGGCAGGCGGGTTCTTTACTACTAGTACTACCTGGGAAGCCCAATTCCCTGGCGTCAAGTGGTTAAGACTCTGTGCTTTCACCGCAGTGGCTTTGGTTTGGGGAACTAAAATCCCATAAGCTCTGTGAATTGAAGGGAAAGTCGCTTAGTTGTGTCCCACTCTTTGTGACTGTATAGACTATATTGTCCATGAAGTTCTCCAGGCCAGAATACTGGAGTGGGTAGCCTTTCCTTTCTCCAGGGGATCTTCCCAACCCAGGGATGGAACCCAGGTCTTCCCCATTGCAGGCTGAGCCACAAGGGAAGCCCATAAGCTGTCAGGCATGGCCCCAAATAATGTATTTCCATTACATGAAGTCATCGTTTTCATTCTGTTACACCTGTTTATGTCTTTTTCTTTTCTCTGCTTGACTGTGAACTCCTTGGTTGTCCTGGTCTAGCTCAGTCCAGTGCATGGTCCACGTTGGAATGCAGGACGTTTTATTGAGTTAGTTTCTAGGTGTCTCTTGCTGGTGGATTTTGCCATCATTTACTTGAATGAGGGAAATCACATTAATGAACTTATTTATATTCTCTATTCATTAATTAAACCAGTAGATTCTGAGCCCTGCAATCAAAGACTGTTTGTTTTTTAGAAAATTAGGATTTCCATATTGGTGATTGGGTTCTGAATTGAAGATAGTTTTGAAAAATAGATTTGGTGTTAAGGAAAGCCAGGTTAGGAGATGGAGAAAACTGAAAAGTACTACTGTATATTTCCAAGTCTCCTATAGATGTGTTATCATACTTTTGTAATAAGAAAATTTTTTAAAGTGCTACTGTATAATAGTATTTGATATCAGTATTTTGGAAGAACTGAGAAACTTGTATGTAATTTTTATCATCATCAAATTATTTTTGAATAGTAAAATAGCAATGGCGTGAAATATAAAGACATAAGAATGTATTTTTTATCTGACTCCCAACTCGGTTATGAAAATTGGTGGCAAATAGAAACATTATCACTTACTCTTCCAAATTCTTTATAGCACAGTACCATCTGAGGAGTTTGGGTTCCAGCAAGGAAAGAAAATGCTGCATAGAGACCACTATGTCTCATCTTATGAAGTAGTTACATTTTCCTTAGATTTGCAGGAAAACAAATGGATTATATCTGGTTTTCTTTCTTTAACCTAGGGGCTGAGAGACAATCAGTAGAGAGACAATCAGATAAGCCTGTTGTTTCTTTTCGCTATGATAGCCTTTATACTCCAAGTATGTAATTGTTTCTATAAGCAGTAAATTCACATCTAGTGGCCCTGAGTCAAGAAAATATTCTGAAAGAGATGGAGAAAACAACACATTTAATGAAAAGGGTAAAAAAAAAAAATGTTCAGGCTTCTGGAAAAAAAACACAAACCCCTATCTTAAGTTTCCTCAGGACATGAATCCTTTAAACATGGAGACTGGCTGCGTGGATAGTTTCCCTTNCTGTAATCATCATCTGCACTGATTTTTGGACCCCAGAAAAGTAAAGTCAGCCACTGTTTCCCCATCTATGTGCCATGAAGTGCTGGGACTGAATGCCATGATCTTAGTTTTCTGAATGTTGAGCTTTAAACCAACTTTTCCACTCTCTTCTTTCACTTTCGTCAAGAGGCTCTTTAGTTCTTCTCTTTCTGCCATAAGGGTGGTGTCATATGTATATCTGAGATTATTGATATTTCTTGGGGCAATCTTGATTCCAGCGTGTACTTCATTCCAGCCCAGCATTTCTCATGATGTACTCTTCCTAGAAGTTAAATAAGCAGGGTGACAATATACAGCCTTGATGTACTCCTTTTCCTATTTGGAACCAGTCTGNATATGTATATCTGAGGTTATTGATATTTCTTGGGGCAATCTTGATTCCAGCGTGTACTTCACTCCAGCCCAGCATTTCTCATGATGTACTCTTCCTAGAAGTTAAATAAGCAGGGTGACAATATACAGCCTTGATGTACTCCTTTTCCTATTTGGAACCGGTCTGTTGTTCCATTTCCAGTTCTAACTGTTTCTTTCTGACCTGCATATAGGTTTCTCAAGAGGCAGGTCAGATGGTCTGGTATTCCCATCTCTTTCAGAATTTTCCACAGTTTATTGTGATCCATACAGTCAAAGGCTTTGGCATAGTTAATAAAGCAGAAATAGATGTTTTTATGGAACTTACTTGCTTTTTCCATGATCCAGTGGATGTTGGCAATTTGATCTCTGGTTCCTCTGCCTTTTCTGAAACCAGCTTGAACATCTGGAAGTTCACAGTTCACGTACTGCTGAAGCCTGGCTTGGAGAATTTTGAGGATTACTTTACTACCATGTGAGATGAGTGCAATTGTGCGGTAGTTCGAACATTCTTTGACATTGCCCACTTTTGTTGTTAGAGGTTTGTAATTTTTATATAGATGTACCCCAAAGATTGCCCCCCTCCAGCGCCTCAGCAGGGACTGGAGGGGCTTCCTCTCCCAGTCCCTGATACATCCCTAGTCTCATTTTTTGCCCACCTCCCCACCTTACACTCAGTGTTTCCAGAACATGCTTTCCCATTTGCCTTATATGGTCTCTCTGTTTAGAGAAATCCTTGCTCTTGAATAAGTTTCATTTGTCCTGTTAAGTTGTCCTTAAATAAGTCTCACCTGTTCTCTAGGGATCAGTTCTGTGAATTCCTCCAGGAAGACCTCACCTGAGCCTCCAGAGTTGGGAACCTGTGGCTCCTGCCCCTCCCAACCATGTTCTCTCCCCACCCTGCTCAGCTGCTCACGCCTCTGAGCGCATCACCTGCTGGCCTGCGAGTGTGCCTGGTGGGGCGCCCTTGACACGGGGGTGTGTTCTGTGTGCTGCTTCCTCAGGGTGGGAGCCTGGACCTGTTCTCAGGGTGAAAGGCTCCATGTCCCAGGACTGAGTCCTCCTCACGATGCAGTGAGCTTTGGGGACGACGGAGGAACCAGTCAGGGTGCGGGCTCCCGGGTCACACAAGGGTGCTGGGTGCTTGGGGAGCTCGCGACTGGCTTTGTCTCTGGTAGATCTGCTCTGAGGACTCTTTTCCAGAAGACAGCCTGTTGTTACCTCGCTGGGGACGTGCCTGCAGAAGGCTTCAGGACTTTAGTGGGTCACTGAGCTCTTGTAATTAGCTGCTTGTGACCACCCCCCCAACACCTGCACACACACACACACGCACGCTGTGGAGAAGTGTTCTGTGGCAGGCGCAGGGGTTGCCATCTCAGCACTAACTGCCTGCTCCTCCTGGCCTTAGCAGAGGGAGAGGATCATCTCAGGGGTTCCACTTGCCCCGAGGGAGGTGACCTTGGGCCTCAGGGCAGCCTGCTGGGCAGGGTGGGGCCTGCAGTCTGCCCCTCCCCCATGGCGCAGGCACCCCCCTCCATGCGGGCTCGTGTGGACTTGCTGTCATCACTGTGCAGGGTAAGTGTGTGTGCCTGTGTGTGTCTAGGGATGTGACCATCTGTGCAGAGCCAGCTTCACGGTATAGTACTACATGGCATATAGGCTGTGCGGCCCGCAAAGCACTCACATTCCAAGGGTTCTCAGAGATGCTCTCAACACTCCTCTGCCCTGAGCTGGGATAATGGCCATAGCTTTACACGAGGGTATAGTAGAGACCAGAGGAGACTGTGACTTGCCCTAGGTGGTACAGCTTCTGAGCGAGCCAGTAGGATCTGAATTTGTGGCTTCTGGCTCCCCACCTGTCGCGACGGGCTTGTCTGTGGCACCTTGTGAATTTTGCAAGAATGGCCTGTTGCTGCATGTTACAGTCAGAGTCCGCAGAGAGGCAGGCGGGCTTCAGGGGCTTTACACTGGCCGGCAAACCATGGCATTCTAGAGTAGGTGGTGAAATGGTAGCTCTCAAGTAACACTCGAATGTGCCTCAGTGTTGAACCAGAGAGGCTCAGTTAGAATGGAGTAGAGCAATTAGAACAGGTGAGACAGTTCATTCTGTAAGTCCTGGGAGTCGATACCCTCACATATGGTATTGATAGGTCTGTCTGATGCGAAGAGCTGACTCTTTGGAAAAGACCCTGATGTTGGGAAAGATTGAGGGCAGGAGGAGAAGGGGACGACAGAGGATGAGATGGTTGGATGGCATAACCAATGAAATGGACGTGAGTTTGAGCAGGCTCTGGGAGATAGTGAAGGCCAGGGAAGCCTGGCGTGCTGCAGTCCATGGGGTCGCAAAGAGTCAGTCTGAACAACAACAGCGACAAGGTCTGGTTTGGATATATTCTCAACTCTATTTCACATAGGATTCTAGTCCAATTGTGACATGATCTTCCTATGTCTTTTTCTTGGCAATTAATGACTTCCTGAGAGTGCTCTTCATGTGGATGATTGCCATCTGTCTGCTTGCAGTAGACCATTCTCATGCATTCTGATTTATTTTGAGAGTCATTGGCAGCTCTTGTGTCCTCTGACTAAGGTTGCATGAATCTAATGTTTGGTTGGGTAACTTTTCTGCATTGCCGTCTTTGGAAACCAGAGGAAGTTCCCTTTATTTCTGCGCATTCGCAGAGCTGACCCTAAGACACGCTGCAGTGAAAGCAGATCTGCTCTCATGGAGGGAGCAATTCTAAGAGAAAATAAGAGGAACAGTCTTTCAAGGCTATCTGTAATCACCACTACGCCTGAAAAAACAGACTGTGTTTTCTGAACAGCATTAAATTCTGACAGCTGCAAAAGTCACACACGTTTATTCTTGCCTCACATCAAGATTTAGTGGACAGGTTTACTGCAGCCGTCATGTTGAGATGATAAAGTAAGAAAGGAAGAAAAAAAGGAAAACATGCTCCCTACTCTTATATCTTGAAAGGTAGTGGCTTAAGAGATGCGTGAATCCCACTTACGTTGTACACGGTCCATGGAAAATGCAGCATCTCGAGTTTACTCGTGTTGTCGTGGTGATGCCATGAGTGGCTCTTTTTCTCTTGGGGCTGTAGGTCTATCTGCACCTACGGGACGGCTGAGACCTGCTAGGATCCTTGCTCCAGGAGCTACAGCTCTCAAGGGATGTGTATTCAAGGTATTTCTCAGTCGGCAATATTGCCAGTCATCTCTCAGCGGGCTGTGACACCAGAGAATTTAGCTCCAGGGTGGAGGGATTCTTGGTTTAGCAAAAGGGAGTGGTTGGGGATTTGGCATTGTCCGTCTCTTTGAAAAGCCAGAGGCTACTGGCTGCCTGGGGGAGCCCTAAGCTAGCATTTCCTTTTGATGGGACGCTTCAGGGCTGCAGTTGTTCCCTGGGGGTGGCATGCAAAGTGCCCNGGCAATATTGCCAGTCATCTCTCAGCGGGCTGTGACACCAGAGAATTTAGCTCCAGGGTGGAGGGATTCTTGGTTTAGCAAAAGGGAGTGGTTGGGGATTTGGCATTGTCCGTCTCTTTGAAAAGCCAGAGGCTACTGGCTGCCTGGGGGAGCCCTAAGCTAGCATTTCCTTTTGATGGGACGCTTCAGGGCTGCAGTTGTTCCCTGGGGGTGGCATGCAAAGTGCCCTGTGAGGTTTTGGAATCTTTTAATTTGGGGCCTGTGAGGGGCTAATAATGTTTGCAGTGCAATTACTTGCTTGGTTGTGTCCGACCCTTTGTGACCCCATGGACTGTAATCAGCCAGTCTCCTCTGTCCGTGGAATTCTCCTGGCAAGAATACTAGAGTGGGTTGCCATTCCCTTCTCCAGGGGATCTTCCCAACTCAGGGATCAAACTTGGATCTCCTCTGAGCCACCATAGAAGCCCTAAGGATGGTTACTTTATCTCAAAAATGTTCTTTTGGAAAATTCTTCAGCCATTGCTGTTCTCACAAGAAGTCCAACAGGCTTTTTTTTCTCCCCAGTAATGGTGACTTTTCACTTAATACTGAATTGGACCTGCCATTATTAATATTTTGGGATTATAAGAACTTTTAATAGTCATAAGTATAATTTCCAAAAGAAACATGATGAGCTAGCTGCCTACTGTAAAAAAAAAAAAAAAGTGAGAATGATATTATTTTCTATAAGCACAACCAAAAGGAATGAAAGAATATTAAACCCACTGGATGTTTGACACACCTCATTCCTCACAGTCCACATAACCACTCACTGTAGAATTCACAGCTGCTGTTCATATTGACAGGAATTAGTGAAACTTGAATTATTCCTGAATCTCACAGTCTTTCAACCTGCATCAAAATAGTTAAGGCTAAATCACCCTTGGTCATGTGACCCAAGAAGGGGGAAGCTTTTTATGTCATCACTTTCTATTTAAAAAGTTACTCATAAAAATGCAAAAAAAAAAAAAAAATGAGAGAGAGACATGCTTCTGCCAGGGCTTTCAGCAAAAACCTGTGGCAGTTGGGAGAACCAAATGAACCCAAATTTAATGTCCCATTAAAGTGTTTGAAATTTTTATTTATGTAAGAAAAATGCCTTTGCTTAAAGATAGTTTGAGGCAATAAACAACAATATGGACAAAACTCTGAATTTAAAGCAGGTTTTAAAGAGACTAGTTTCCACAGGCAAGTTTGGCAGCATGTTGGAAGAACCCCCAAGAGTTCAATTTAAAATTTNCGAATTTAATGTCCCATTAAAGTGTTTGAAATTTTTATTTATGTAAGAAAAATGCCTTTGCTTAAAGATAGTTTGAGGCAATAAACAACAATATGGACAAAACTCTGAATTTAAAGCAGGTTTTAAAGAGACTAGTTTCCACAGGCAAGTTTGGCAGCATGTTGGAAGAACCCCCAAGAGTTCAATTTAAAATTTACAAAAGCATGCTGGGTTCCAAGTTCCTGAATTCAGCCAGTGGGGATAGTTGATCTTAAGAGTGGAGATATAAGTACAGAATAACAGCCATCCTGGGGTAGGGCTGAAACTTCTCAGTGGAGCACAGGGGAGTCAGTCTTGTCCACCCACAGACACTAGAAGGGAGGCGGAAAACCTGGGGGAGCATGAGGGGCAGCCTGTTACATCGTGGTGGGGTTGGGGGAGCAATGAAGAATCAAGGGAGAAGCAGAGACTAGAGAGAAGCAAGAATGGCAAGACTTGGGTTTCTAAAACATGACACCCGGGGTGCGAACTTCCGTGACTATGAGAAAAGTCACAGAGCAGACAAAGAATGATCGAACCAAGGCATGAGAAGAGAAGGAAGGGTCTCTGTTTCAAAGCAGCGGGGAGAAGCTGTCCGGCTCCATCAGTTCAGAGCATGAGCGAGGAGCTGTCCAGCAAGACCACGTGTGCTCGCACACTCAACAAGCCAATGGTGTAAATCTAAGACAGACTTCTGGCACTTTAGATTTGCAAAAACAAGATATTTGTGCTCTACGTCAACTTACTTGAAGAACCAGCCGGGGAAGGGGCCAGCCCTCCCCAGAACAGCCCAATGGCGATCTCACCTATTCGGAAACAAAACAAAGCAAGCCATATTTTAGTAAATTATCCCAAACCGTGACTTGCAGAGTTGAAGTTGACAATTTGTCTCTTATTCTGGTGAGTTTGCAAGAAATTGTATGGGTCTTTAGGAATTTGTTTGGTGCTCATTCGCTCAGTCATGTCTGACTCTTTGCAACCCCATGAACTGTAGCCTGCCAGGCCCCTCTGTCCATGAGATTTTCGAGGCAAGAATACTGGAGTGGGTGGCCATTTCCTCTTCCACATTTATTTGGTAGTAGGTTTCAATGGTGTATAAGAAATGATGTCAATGAACAGCTCAGAGACAAAACAAGAGTCGTAGAATATTTACAACCACCACCTCAATTACAGTTGAAATTTCTGAGAGGCTACTCACAAACTCCAATTGGTAAATTCAGAAGTCACTTGTTAGTCCATATTCTACCCAGCACCTGAGAGGTGTTGGGTATTGTTGCATATTAAATACAGGTGTCCTTCAGTATTTAGCCTCTGACTCTCTTCTCAGTCTCCCTTGGTGCCTGGGTTCCTTTGAAGACATCATTTTTTCCAACTTTATGTCTCTACACCAGGTATCTATACTTCTAGTTCTGCTCTTCATGCTTGTATTTGAGCAAGTCTTCAGTCACTCATTAGCATGGACTTGTTGCAAACCTCACCATCCAGAGAAAGTGCTCAGAGAGGTGCTGTGTTTGGAGCGTAAAGAAGGAGCTGGCTAAGCAAAGACGTGTGGGGACAGCTAAGCTGGTAGAAGGACACACACTTGGAAGCCTGGAGGCCAGTGCTGGTGCCCTGCATGTTGTCTGGAGCATGTTGTGTAGGGGGGCTCTGTAGGCAGAAAGGGGGCACCGTCCAGAGGTCAGCGGGGATTTGCTGACACGATCCTGCGAAGCTGTAAGGGACTGCGGTTTTGTCATGATTGTAGGGAACTGTCGCAGAATTTTAATGACTGTTATGATGTGTGTAGGTTTGCCTTTTAGAAGAGTACTTTGGTGACAGAGAGGAGAATGAACTTAAATAGGTTCATTGGGACCAGTTAGAAGGTACCACAGGATCCAGGTATGCGATGTTGAAAAGCCCAAGCTGAGATGTTGGCAGAATAGGTTAAAGGTAGCAATTTAGAGTGGTGTTTAGGAAAGTGAAGTGGAAGGGGTTTATCGCCAAGTGGATGGCAAGTGAGATGGAAAGGTGTAGTGTGACCATCAGAGTTCAGATTCGGGAAATTGAGAAGATGGTTACCCTTCTCATCAAGAAAAGGAAAATATGGAAGTGGATACTGAGGAAGAGATGGCAAGTACAGCTCCTCCTCAGTGACCCTGGGGCTCCCTCTCAGTCTCTCTCTAGTGTGATGTCTTGGAAGGTATCTCATAAGAAATAGGATAAGGATAGTATAAGGAAGATCGCTGCTGGAACATAACTCTTACCTGTGAAACAAAAAAAGAATTCTACAAGCACAATCTGCCTCTGTATCCATCTCTGTCTCTGTCCCCCATCTTACACACACACACACACACACACACACACACACACACACACACACACTTGCTTGAGAGGAAACAATCAGATTTAGTTACAGTTTCAATGACAAGTCCTGGGGACAAGTAGTTGTGTGTGTTTTTAATGGCTCTTCCGTAGACCATCTGGATGCCCACATACTTCCTTACACGCAGAGATGCTCTCGGTGGCTTTGGCATTTTTGTGAGGATGAGTAATTTCGTAGGTCTGCTGTTTACATCAGTGATTTTGCTGTCCCAGGCTCCAAGAACTTTGGGTACAGAATGTCTTATAAAGTTATTGTTTAAAGACATCAGATCGGTCCTTTCTGGAAGGAGAGTCTTCAAAATAGGGAGTGCCGTTGAAATTATTTTCAGCTGGGTAAAGCCTTGAGATATTGCTCTATTTCCATTAACATATTGTTTCTTCTCCACAAACCTGTACATACGATGTGCTCACAATGCTGTATTTCAACAAGATCTCCACTGACTTATCAACATAGAATCACTGTCAGTCACTTCTTAGCAAATGATCACCAGACACGTCACCCTCCTTATGGGTGGCCCTGGGCACAACCTCTTTGTGAGTGCCCCTCCTCCTCTCAGGGGCCCTGGCTCCCACAGTCGGGTGATGCCCAGGGTGGAGCTGGCCAACTCAGGCCAGTCTGGACTCCCTTCTTGCTTTGTGAGCCTTACTTTCCGGCTCTTGGACTCTGATGTGTGCTGTTTGTCCACCTCATCATTGCACTGTTGACTCACCTTGAGCATGAACATGACCAGAACCACAGAACCTTGTCATATGTGTTCCTTCTGATTCACATCTTCTCCAATAAATTCTTATTCCAGGAGCTGAATTTTACAGTTACCTGTAGCCTTGGTGCATGGTTTAGCCTTTGGTTTATAAAAATAGCATAACAAAATACAAGACATAATAATATAAACAGACAGGCTTTCCTGGTGGCTCAGACAGTAAAGAATCTGCCTGCAATGCAGGAGATCTGAGTTCGATCTCTGGGTCGGGACGATCCCCTGGAGAAGGGAATGGCGCCCCACGCTAGTATTCCTGCCTGGAGGATCCCACGGACAGAGGAGCCTGGCGGGCTACAGTCCATGCGGTTGCAAAGACTTGGACATGACTGAGTGACTAATATAGACATACACATACATAATGTATTATATTAAATTGTGCCTAATATTTACATATGATATATTTAACACATGCATTATATTAAATATAAATAATAAAAATAGTAAATATAGAATCAACAGAAATAAAGTAGCATACTCCAGCACCCACATGTGTGTGTATATATGTGTGTATGTATGTGTATGTGTGTATATATGTATGTGTGCACGTGTGTGTTTGTGTATATGTGTGCATGTGCATGTATGTATGTGTGCATGCATGTGCACGTGCGTTTGTGTGTGGTTTTACATGTGTACATGTGTGCATGTGTGTGCATGCGTGTTTTCACGTATGTGTGTGTATGTATGTGTGCATTGTGCCTGTTTGTGTTTATGTGTGCGTGTGTGTGTGCATGTGTATGCATGTGTATGTGTGAGTGAGTGTGTGTGTGCGTGTATGTGTGTGTGTGCATGTGTGCATGTGTGTGTGTGTGTATCAGACAGCAGGTTCTGGTGAGCAGGGCATGGGGACATTTTGCTCTGGGTGGCAGAGGACAGGAAGGCAGGGGTTTTGCCAGGAGTGCGGTTCTGCTTAGGGCCCGCCCTGGGGTCCTGGTCAGCCCACGCGCTGTGTGAACACAGGGTGCCCAGAGAGGGAGGGGGAGCTCAGCAGGGGGCAGGGAGGCCGGGGCATGGCGGAGAGTGAGTGTGGAGCCAAGGAGCTCAGAGCTAGGGCAGAAGCTTAGTGGGAGGAAGCCCAGGTTGAGTTCACCTCAGCCACCTGGTGTCCTGGGCCACCCCAGGCCCTGACTCTCAGTCCCCTCACTGGCCGAAGGGACAGTGTCCACTGTGAAACGTGGCTGCGAGGGTGACAGACCCACCGGGCACGTTGCCCGGGCCATGGTGGGGCGCCCTGTCACCTGGTGGCCGAGAGCTGGTGGCCCGGAGTTACGCGTCCTTGGTGTGAGACCCCTTGGCAGCCACAACCACAGGAGGCCACCTCCCTGCTCCCTGTTTGCCCGTCTGTAGACTGGGGTGACCACGTGGTTCCTTTGCAACAGAGCAGCGCCTGCAGTGGGCCCTGCCAAGTGCCAAGTGCCAAGTCGGCACAGGAAAAATGTTGGTCATTGTTAGGAAGGGGTAGTGATTCGTACTATTTTCCTATTTCCAATGCTGCTTCTGACCATTCTCAGGGCTAAAGGATTTCTTAATGAGTAAAAAGCTCTAGACATGTCTGTTTTGATTTTTAAGTTACACCAGTACTTCAAGCTAAAAAGGAAACTTATCAAAAAAAAAAAATCAATCACATCCTAGAATCTTTTTGGGAGAAGATCTTGCAAACAAATCCAGGTGTATTGTGAGTCTGGAAAGTGAGCTACATTGAAAGCACCATGCTGCTCTCAATAGTATCGATTTTTCTGAAGAGGAAATACTTGGCAGGGGGCCCAAGGCTTCCTTCTGAGCCAGTCCAGACCCACCCCCACCCCACCGGAAGGAGTAGAGGCCCAGTTTGTCTCCCAGTTTATCTCCTCACACCACACTGGGCAGCGCCAGCTGTAAAGCAGAAAGACCCCTTACTCTCTCTCGAGCTTCGGGGTACTCTCCCAGGGCCAGTTGGGGGAGGCATTTCACATTCCGTGTGACCCTGCTGTTGTGGCCTCAGAGGCTGCTGACAGTTGCCACTTCAGTGTTTTTACTTCCCTCTTGCCTCAGTCGTTTTGCTTTGAAGCTTAGCCAGGGAGAACAGACCTCACTTTCGTGCCTCCGGATCTTTGCCAGGCCACCAAAGGCTCTCAAGTGATCCCATGTTGGAAACCCACTGGCAACTGAAAAGGTGACCTGAGAGGTTAAGATCAGTTGTTGGATAAAGCAGGAGAGAGGTCGGGCTCAGGACCTCAGACTTTATTGCACTCATTGTCAGCTTCTTGGGTTGTCTCTGTTGTACATTGGGTGCTAAACTATGTGGGGGAGAGGGCAACAATAAGTCACATCTTCTTCCTTCCCTTGGATGGCTCATCTACATCCTGGTTGAGCAGAGAGATGGATAAACTAAAGGCAGTGATGGAGCAAGGCCAGGATCCTGTGGGACCCTTTATGAGGTCTTGTTCCAGTCTGCTGGGGAATGGGTACACAGAGAGGCTTGGGGCTGAGCTAAGTTCTGCATGAGAGCAGCAGGGTGAAGAATTCCAGAGAGGAAATAGTATGTCCAGAGACCTGGAGAAGTTGCTGTGTTTGGAGACATTGTACAGAGTTCAGTGTGTCTGGAGCACGGACCTCAAGCCTCAGGCATTGGTGAGATACAGGCTCCTGGACAAAGAGGAAGGGTTTTGTCATCATGGCTTTAAAAGTNCCAGAGAGGAAATAGTATGTCCAGAGACCTGGAGAAGTTGCTGTGTTTGGAGACATTGTACAGAGTTCAGTGTGTCTGGAGCACGGACCTCAAGCCTCAGGCATTGGTGAGATACAGGCTCCTGGACAAAGAGGAAGGGTTTTGTCATCATGGCTTTAAAAGTCAGATGGGAATGTTGGGTCCTGTGGGTGGTGGGGACACATTGAAGAGTTTGTAATCAGGGATACAGTGAGCAGACATTTGCAAGGCTCTCCTCCAGAATTCACTCAAGAGGCCAAGTTACAGATTCAAAGATTGCTTGATGAGCAGAAAATTGGAGCAAAGGAGCTGAATGATCTGAAAAAATGCTCCCAGCTAAGTCGGTTCACTGGTGGATGGGCACCCCCACCGTCTAGGGATCTTCTGCACAATCAGTGCATGGTTCGTGCATGGTCCGGGGATAGTCGGTCTGAAGAGCTGACCCAGTCGTGCACAGTCCTTCCCGGTCATCAAGAACAGTCTCCACCTCCCAGGCCTGTGCGTCGCTGCATTCCTGCTCCCAAGCTTCAAGCTTGTTTCCCATCGCTTTCTTGTTAGATAGACTTTTTCCCAGTGAGCCCTTCGTCTTGGATCATTAGCGACATACTCAGATTTTGTTTCCTTGGGCAGGTTGCTGTGGGAGCAATGACCACAGAGAATGAGCTCCTGCCCTCGCACTTGGGGATGGAACCTGTTTTGTCCCAGTGCGCTGGTGACCACCCTGTGGATTAGCAATAAGGACATCCAGGNCCTCAGGCATTGGTGAGATACAGGCTCCTGGACAAAGAGGAAGGGTTTTGTCATCATGGCTTTAAAAGTTAGATGGGAATGTTGGGTCCTGTAGATAGTGGGGACACATTGAAGAGTTTGTAATCAGGGATACAGACATTTGCAAGGCTCTCCTCCAGAATTCACTCAAGAGGCCAAGTTACAGATCCAAAGATTGCTTGGTGAGCAGAAAATTGGAGCAAAGGAGCTGACTGATCTGAAGAAATGCTCCCAGCTAAGTCGGTTCACTGGTGGATGGGCACCCCCACTGTCTAGGGATCTTCTGCACAATCAGTGCACAGTTCGTGCATGGTCCGAGGATAGTCGGTCTGAAGAGCTGACCTAGTCGTGCACAGTCCTTCCGGTCATCAAGAACAGTCTTCACCTCCCAGACCTGTGCATCACTGCATTCCTGCTCCAAAGCTTCAGGCTTGTTTCCCATCGCTTTCTTGTTAGATAGACTTTTTCCCAGTGAGCCCTTCACCTCAGATCATTAGCGACACACTCAGATTTTGTTTCCTTGGGCAGGTTGCTGTAGGAACAATGACCACAGAGAATGAGCTCCTGCCCTCTCACTTGGGGATGGAACCTGTTTTGTCCCAATGCACTGGTGACCACCCTGTGGATTAGCAATAAGGACAACCAGGAAAAAAACAAACATCTGACTGGATGTGAAGCAGCCTGGGGACTGAAAAACTTGAAATGAGAAGTCGGAGCATGCAAATGTTATTTCTTCTCTCCCATTTACTTTTTGACTTTGGGTGATGATGACATTTATCTGAGCTTTACTTTTCTCATACAAAATGTAATTAATGAGGCTGTCCTAATGTGGTTGCTGAGAAGACGAGATGAGTTAACGATTTGGAAAATGTTTTGTAAACTCTTGCTTTAGGAAAAGAGGAAAATCAAAGCATGTGCTTTGTTATTACAAAAAAATATTTGCCTGCACTTTTAAAAGGTAATCCTCAAAATAATCATTTTAATCCATAAGGAAGTTGAGACTCCAGGAGATGAATCGCCTTGGTCACGATCCAGGCACCCGGAAGGTGGAAGCACAATTATCTGTTCTCCTAGTTTCTAGATCAGCATTCTCACCAACACACCATTCAGGTTCTGCTTAGTGCAGGCCAAAGACTCATTTCGCTGGCTTCTGCCTCTCAACCAGAACTCCATGTACTTTTCTCCCTTGGAATTGGAAATGCAGACACTTAATTATCACTTTCGATTGCTTGAAATTATAGGACTACAGACTTACTAGCACGTGTTTCTGAGAAAAATCATATTCTAAACCCTGAAATAATCATCTCCATTTTTTTCCCATGTTCAAGATGAACACAGAGACTCTGACGCCATTTGTTATAAACTCACAGTATTTCCTAGGATAACTTGCAGGTTTTGAAAGTAACTTTTAACAATGTAGAGGGTAGATTGTTACAGCATACTTCTCCATGCAACAAGCTAGGTTTTACCTGCTGCCACCCCCAGATCATTAGGAAGATTTTGGGGTCCTTGCCTATGGCCGCTGGTAACAGTGGGATGTAACCTCGTGCTGGTGGCTGCATTTGTGGGAGGGACTGGGCTTCCCTGGTGGTGCGGCGGTAAAGAATCCACCTGCCAATGCAGAAGACATTGGCTCCATTCCTAGGTCCAAGACGACCCCCTAGAGGAGGAAATGGCAACCCACTCGAGTATTCTTGCCTGGGAAATCCCATGGAGAGAGGAGCCTGGTGGACTACGGTCCATGGAGTCACAAGGAGTTGGACAAGGCTGAGCAACTGAACGGGATCTTAGAGGAAACAATGGTGCAAATAACACAAGTAAAGCCCTTCACGTGTGAGCATTTGTGCCGAACATGCTGGTCTGGCTGGAGCAGAGGGTGTTGGACAGAAGCCGTGAGAGATGGGCCTCTCTTCCTGATCCTGCGCTCTCCTTGTCTTCCCAGTTTCCATGGAGGCGTGACTTCCTGGTCCACCTGGTGCAGGCAGGTAGCCCTTCACCGGTAGCAGAGCAGACACATACTCATTTGAGCAGCTGCTTTGTCCACCAGGCTGTGGGCTTCCTGAGGGAAGCTCCTGTGTGATTCTCCTTCGTGTCTCTATTGCCAAACACTTGCCTGTCTCAGAACTCACTAAATGTTTGAATAAACAAATGCAGGATCACCTCAAGATTCAGAACCCCCTGGGGATGTGCTGAAATCATTCAGACAACTTTGATGTTTGGATAGAAGATGCGACTTATCTTCCCTTTTTCTGATTCCCTTTGGAGTCATACAGGAATTGAGGTGAAGGATATCTATATTCTGTTTGTCTTTCTTTTTTTAATTCCAGAAAAATCAGAGAGGCCTGTGAACAAGGATGGCAAAGACTAAGTAGTAAAACTCTGATGAGTTGTTGGGCGTNTGATTCCCTTTGGAGTCATACAGGAATTGAGGTGAAGGATATCTATATTCTGTTTGTCTTTCTTTTTTTAATTCCAGAAAAATCAGAGAGGCCTGTGAACAAGGATGGCAAAGACTAAGTAGTAAAACTCTGATGAGTTGTTGGGCGTTCCGAACTCACAGGAGGCTGGTGGACCAGGAATTGGTGATGTGATGGAGGTGGGATGTGTGGGTGGGTGTGGGTGGGGAGGCCAGGGAAGCTGAATACTGACAAAGCCAGAGAGCACCACCGAGGATAGCATTTCAGCCATTGTTGTCCAACCATTGTTGTTGATCAGTAGCTCTAAGTTGTCTCCAACTTAGCTTGCCAGGCTTCCCTGTCCTTTACTGTCTCCTGGAGTCTGCTCAAACTCATGTCTTTTGAGTCAGTGATGCCATCCAATCATCTCATCCTCTGTTGCCTCCTTTTCCTCCTGCCCTCAATCTTTGCCAGCATCAGGGTCTTTTCCAGCGAGTCAGCTCTGCGCATCAGGTGGCCAGAGTACTGGAGTTTCAGCCTCAGCATCAGTGCTTCCAGTGAATATTCAGGGTTGATTTCCTTTAGGATGGAATAGTTTTATCTCATTTCAGGTTAGGTTATAGCCTCCAGCTCTTCATGTTGCTCTCCGTAGGAGGGTTGCATGTTCCACCTGTGACCATGTGACTGTCACTGTCATCCTATAGGTAGAATAGACCTCCTGTCTCTTCCTCAGGTTTGACCTTGGGACATCTCTGGCTGATGACCTATGAATCAATTAACATATGCTGGGCAAGGGCAGAAATTTTAAAGGCAATTGCTCTTGGCAGGAGGACAGGCATGGCCACTTTGCAGGTTGCTCCCTGGGCTGAGAGGCCACATGCCACAGAGCTATGCCTTGGAGCAGAGCTGGTGGACCTGTGGGGTGCTCGTAACACAAACAGCGACTCAACCTTGGAGCAAAAATAGACCATTATGTCATAAGCATCTGAGGTGTTGGGACAGAGCTCGTACAATTTAGAGTTGAGTAATTTCTAAAGACCCACTTAAAAACTGAGCTGCAATCAAAGTAAAACACAAACACCCATCGTCTTAACAGAATGGTTTATATTTTTCAGTTTTTAAAGAAGTGCTTTCCTGTTGCTGTCCCTCTGAATCTGGTGTTAACGTTCTTAGGACAGGCAGTGTGCTCTCCATGCTGTGGATCTGGAGGCAAGTATGACCTCCAGGGGCTCCCAGATGGCAGGTGACATGGCTTCCACTGTGCCTGGGGGGATGGTAAACTGCACCCCAGTGATGCCCAGGATTCCCCGGTTTCAGGGATTCTACTCTGGCCAAGGTTACAGTTGGCTTCACTTGTGGATTCTTGAGTTTTAAGAAGGGAAACCGTGCAGATGCCCATTAAGAAAGCATCTCCGTCTTGCTTACCAAAGGAAGAGGACGTTCTTTTCTATAGTTCTAGAGTGCTCATACATCAGCTCAGGGATTATATGAGTCCGCATTGTTGATTGCAGCTGGGGATGATATTAAAAACATTTACCGGCTGGAAGCACAGGGATGCTGACCAAGAAGAAGGGGTTCCATGCCCTGGCGCAGCTCTGGGGGAAGGTCTGTCCATGTCAGTTTCTGGACAGTAGAGAGGAATGGTGCTGGTGGGAGTGGATGCGGTGATTCAGGATATTTAATTAGCCTTTGGAAGAACTAGTTGAGGCCTTCTCAGTTGGCACAGTGGTGAAAGACTTTGCCTGCCAATTCAGGAGATGCAAGAGACATGGGTTCGATTTCTGGGTCCGGAAAATCCCCTGGAGGAGGAAATGGCAACCCACTCCAGTATCCTTGCCTAGAAAATTCCATGGACAGAGGAGCCTGGCAGGCTACAGTTCTTAGAGTCGCAAAGAGTCAGACACAGCTGGGCACACATGCATATTGCTGGAATTAGTTGGATGTTTTAACAACTGGTCCAACTGAACTGGTGTCTAACAATTAAGTACCAACCATGACTGCAAGAATAAAAGTGAGTTATCGGAAGGCTGACTGGCAGCTCCCATATTTAAAGAAAAGCTTGGAGAGTTGGATCTGGAAAGGACTCAGTGAAGTGTTGCGTAGACAAGCTCCTGCCACAGGCTATCGGGTCCCTCTGGTGTGGTCCCGCTGGGCTTGGCTGCCCCATTACTGGCCCCTCATCTCAGTACAGCTGGAGCTCATCAGCTCCAATGATCCCTGGCCCAGAGGCTGAGCCCAGCAGTGTGGTACCTTGCCTGCTTTTAAACCATGAGTTGGCAGGGATGGCAAGCGTCTTTCTCTCTTCACTCCCCACCAATCCTGGCATTACCGCCAGAGAGAGGAGATGTACGGGTGCTGGGCAGCCATCATGACAAAGGTTTCCTTCAGGAAATTGGACCTCATGGTGTACCAAGCACCTCACCGTGGTTCTCGGCTCTCTCTACCACTAGACTGTGTACTTTAGAACAGGTAGTGCTCTTCACCTTGACTGCCCAAATCCTGTTGTGTATGTCCATCCTATCCTGCATTTTTCCTTCACCAACTGTGGCTGCATAGCCCATATTCACCTGGGCTGGTGGAAGCACAAGCTGGAATCAAGATTGCTGGAAGAAATATCAATAACCTCGGATATGCAGATGACACCACCTTTATGGCAGAAAGTGAAGAGGAACTAAAGAGCCTCTTGATGAAAGTGAAAGAGGAGAGTGAAAAAGTTGGCTTAAAGCTCAACATTCAGAAAACTAAGATCATGGCATCCGGTCCCATCACTTCATGGCAAATAGATGGAGAAACAGTGGAAACAGTGGCTGGCTTTATTTTTTGGGGCTCCAAAATCACTGTGGATGGTGATTGCAGCCATGAAATTAAAAGACACTTACTCCTTGGGAGCAAAGTTATGATGAACGTAGATAGCATATTAAAAAGCAGAGACATTGCTTTGTCAACTAAGGTCCATCTAGTCAAGGCTATGGTTTTTCCAGTGGTCCTGTATGGATGTGAGAGTTGGACTATAAAGAAAGCTGAGCACCAAAGAATTGATGCTTTTGAACCATGGTATTGGAAAAGACTCTTGAGAGTCCCTTGGAGTGCAAGGAGATCCAACCAGCCCATCCTAAAGGAGATCAGTCCTGGGTGTTCATTGGAAGGACTGATGCTGAAGCTGAAACTCCAGTACTTAGGCCACCTGATGTGAAGAGCTTACTCACTGGAAAAGACCCTGATGCTGGGAAGGATTGGGGGCAGGAGGAGAAGGGGACGACAGCGGATGAGATGGTTGGATGGTATCACCAATTCAATGGACATGGGTTTGGGTGGACTCCGGGAGTTGGTGGACAGGGAGGCCTGGAGTGCTATGGTTGATAGGGTCACAAAGAGTGAGACATGACTGAGCGACTGAATGAACCCATATTCATCTTTCATGACAAACACATTCTTGATGAATGAATGAATGTATGAATAGGATACAGTGCCCCAATACCGGGTGATATTGGATGATATAGCCACAGAGGTGGGAAGTCCAAGATCAAAGTATGTCCAGGGCTTGTTCTATCTGAAAGAGGTGAAGAAAACCTGTCCTGTGACTCTCTCCTAGTTTCTGGTGGTGGCTTGCAATGTTAGCATTCCTTGGTGGTCAGAAGCATCACTCTTATCTTCAGATGGGGTTCTCCCTGTGTGTGTCTGTGTCCTAGTTTCCCCTTTCCATAAGGACACCAGTCATATCGGATTAGGGCCCAACCACAGCCTCATTTTCCCTGGAGAAGGAAGTGACAACCCACTCTAGTATCCTTGCCTGGAAAATCTATGGACAGAGAGGCCTGGTGGGCTGCAGTCCATAGGGTTGCAAATAGTCAGACATGACTGAGCACACATAGCCTCATTTTAACTTGATTCCATCTGCAAAAACTCTCTGCTATGTGTTGGATTAAGAACCAATAGAACTGTTATTGGAGGGTGGGGATAGCACAATTCAATCTATCACAGGCATCATTCTTATTTTAATTTTTTCTACAATTTTGTGAATTTGTGTGATATATACAAACATGGGCATTGGTAATCCCCGACACCCGCCCCCCCCCCCCCCCCCCCCCCCACCTCCCCCTCC
>SJYA01002829.1:338386-446077 GCA_006410615.1 Neotragus moschatus
ATTCAGCACAGCTCGTTCATCCACCTCTGATGTCTCTTCTTTTCGCTCTGGCTCCCCCTGGTCAGGAAGGAGCTGCACAGGCACGTGATGGTGGAGGGCGCCCTGCAGACCCTGAGAGCAGCCCTGCACAGCCTGGCTGAAGGCCCAGCTTTGCCCTGGGACTCCAGGTTGACTCCAGGATTCACAAACCCCAGACCATCGTCCTCCATTTCATTTTATCTGGCATCCTGACATGGACCAGCCTAAGGCTTGGGTCTTTCACCACTGCAGCCGTTCTCTGAACAGCAGAACCATCACTGACCAGTTCAAGTCTCTCATTCCACCCAAGTTTCTGTGGCAGACAGGTATTGTCATTTCCATGCACTAGAGCTCTGTGTGGGGGAGGCACTGACCCCCAGTGGGACAAATCTGATCTGTCCCTTCTCCTCCATCCCTGGGGTGCAGCATCCATGCCATGGCTGAGCCCTGAAGGCGCCGTCAACACTCTATCCTGGAGGAACTTGGCAGAGCCTTGTTTAAGGGCATGATGCGTGCATGCTAAGCCGCTTCAGTTGTGTCTGACTCTGTGGACTAGGATCCTATCCTCCATCCATGGGATTCTCCAGGCAAGAATACTGGAGTGTGTTGCCCTCCTCCTGGGGATCTTCCCAATCCAGGGATTGAACGAAGTCTCCCGCATAGCAGGCGGATTCTTTACCACTGAGCCACCAGGGAAGCATGAGGACAAGTACAAATTAGAAATAAGAGACTTAATGCTCTTTTTAGATCAGACACCTTAGAAAATGTGCAACTGTAAGTACTTTCTCCTCTCTCCGAAATGTGTACAAATCCTTTTGTAGATGAGATAGCTCTCAGCCAGCTTTAGGACCCAGGACTCTCTTTCTCAAGGACTAGGAGCCATCTCTTGAAAATGCAGTTACCGAGGAAGATAACATACTCTATTTCCCAGTCTGTGCAGAACGGTAGTGGGGGCCTTGCTCCAAGTTGCTAAACCATCTCTTATCCTAAGGATATGAGAGGTTTGCTTTTCCCCTGAATAAAACACTTAGCTAACACAGATAGTCACCCTAATTACCAGGCAAACCTGGGATGAACTGTATGGGGCCGTGTACTGTGAAGTCCCCTACTTGAGGACTAGTCACCATTTGCCTTGAGAGCCTGTCTGTAAAGGGCTGTAGATGCTTGGCTACACGAAAGGTGAGATTTCTTTCTGTCTTTACAACCTCTTAGCTGATTGCCTGTGACACACGTCTCATTCTGGTTTAAGGTTCATTCACTGATAAGAGTGTTTTCATTCATTTCTCCCTTTGTGGAGTGGCTTCCTGGGTTGGGAGGACATTTGGTTCTCACTTACGTCTTCCCAACAAGGGATGGAGGTATAGCAAGAGGTGTCCAGTCCTGTTGGCAGAGAGGGACCACCCTCCCCTGGGGTCTTGGGAGGTCCTCAGCCCCATCTGTCTTTGGAGCCCTGCCCTTCCCAGCCAAATTGTGCCCACCACACTGTACGCTGATCCTCCTTGTCCGATCACCTCGAGGCCACCACCCTTCAACCAGTCCCCCGAGGCTTCTTGCTGGAGCCCTCTTTGAGAAGGGTGGCCTGTGTCTGTACCCTCAGTAACTGGAGAGGAATCGTCTCCCCACCGTTTCTTCAGCCAGCTTCCCCCATGTCCCAGGGCACATAAATCATCAACTGATGGGCAGAATGTGCCCTTCCCAAATCTGTATGTTTAAGTCCTAACCCACAGACCCTCAGAAGGCACCAGTATTTGGAGAGAGGGTCTTTTAAAGGGTAATTAAGGCGAGCCTGGTGGCTCAGATGGTAAAGAACCCGCCTGCAGTGCAGGGGACCCAGGTTTGATTGCTGCTGGGTTGGGAAGACTCCCTGGAGAAGATTCCCACTCCAGTATTCTTTCCTGGAGAATCCCATGGGCAGAGGAGCCTGGTGGGCTACAGTTCAAGGGGGTGCAAAGAGTCAGACAGGACTGAGTGACTCACACTTTCACTTCCAAGGTGAAACAAGGTCATTAGGGAAGGCCCTTTAGGGCAGAAGTTCCCAACACTTTTAGGACCAGGAACTGGTTTCGTGGAAGATGATCTTTCCACGGATGAGGTGGGAGATGCTTTGGAGCTGATTCAAGCGTATTACATCTGTTGTGCGCTTTATTTCTATCCTTACTGCATCAGCTCCACTCCAATCATCATGCATTAGATCCCAGGGGCTGGGGGCCCCTGCTCTAAGGGAGGGATAAAGCTTCCTTCCACCCTTCTAGGTTCTGTGTTCGGTCTACAAATTAAACTGACAGAAGGTTGATAAACAGGCAATATAATTATATATTTGCAAGTGCATGAGAGGTTCACAAAAATAAGCGCCTTGAGGAGGTGGGGTGAGCAGATGACTGAGACATAAGCTCCAAGCTCTGTCTCCAAGCTCTGGAGAGGAAGTGGGGCTGGGGGTTTCCAGGGGGAGGCAACTGATGGGAAGAGGAGGGAAGGGAATTATGGTGGTGCAGACAGTAAAGCATCTGCCTACAACACAGGAGACCGGGCTTCGATCCCTGGGTCAGGAAGATTCCCTGGAGAAGGAAACGGCTACTCACTCCAGTACTCTTGCCTGGAAAATCCCATGGACAGAGGAGACTGGTGGGCTGCAGTCCATGTGGTCGCAGAGAGTCGCACATGACTAAGTGACTTCACTTTCTGTCTTTTTATGGAGAGAAAAGTCTCTCCAATGAGAAAATTGTCTCTGCGAGTAGCTTTCAACTTGTTACAGATAACTGATGGTAATCTCCTTTAAAAAAGGGGAAATTTGTACTTTATCTTAGGCAGGTAAGGGGGAGTTAAAGAGCTTTTTCTGTCTATTCGTTCTCCATTGCCTTTAGTTCAGAATAACTTATACAGCAAGTGATATATTTTGGGGTGGCGTGTTCTGAGCCCCTTCAGCCCTAATCCATTGTGACTGGTGTCCTTATAAGGAGATTGGAACATAGACGAACACGAAGGGGAAACCATGTGAGGAGTCAAGGAGAAGGTGCCGGTCTACAGCCAAGGAGAAACCTTAGGAAAAAGCAGCCCCACGGAAGCCTTGATCCTGGATCTATTCTCCATATTTGTAATAAAATGAATGTCTGTTGCGTGAGTCACCCAGACCGTGTTGCTTTGTTTTGGCAGCCCCAGAAAACTCATACTATGACCCAAGAGCATTTCTGGGTGATGGTCTCTTGTATTTTATTATTTTACTTAAGGACGGGTACATTTAGCTATATGAAGCCTCAGAACTTCCAGTTTTTTCATAACACAAAAAACACCAGTGTGGTCATTTCTTACATGTGTTTGTCTAAAAAAAATCTTCTGATGCCCACTTTTCTTCTTTCCTGTTTCATATAGGCACATCCGGAAATGTTTCAGCAAACATGCAAAACTCCTCCTCCGTCCTGTCCTGTAAGTGGCCCCAAGGTGCATCACAGAACCGTGAGTATCCATGGAGATACTAGGGAGATCCATGAGACTCCTAGAGCCCTATTGTATCTTTCTGAAACGAGGACTGTTTTCCGTTGGAACTGATCCTGAGTTTACTTGACTGTGTTATGGATGCCATAATTCCTCGGTCAGAAACTGAGCCGCGGAAGGTATCTTTTGGTCCATTTCTGTTGTGGTGATTTGGGGGCTGACTCCAGCCTCCTGTTTAGAATAGCCCCTGGGCGGGGGGCGGGGGAAGGAGGGCCCTGTTGGCAGGGACCTTGCCTCGAGTGGGCAGGAGAGAGATGTTGCTACACCAAGTAGAGTATACCACTGGGTGGAGCGTGGCTTGTGAATCACGGCTGAGCTGGCTCCAGGAAGGAATAAAGCATTTGATTAAACTGCCATTTATGGGAACCATTAGACTCCTGCTGTGCAGGCTTGATTGCTTGGTGCTTAAAGTTTGCATCTCATTTGTGATCCATGGTGTCAGGAGTTGTGAGTGGAAGGCAGCCTGTTGCTTCTTGCAAGTTTCCTGAGTTTATCCAGCTCCTCTCATTTTGCGATGCTTGGAGACAATGGCAGACACGACTGGTGGTGGAATCACAGCGAGTATAATAACATCGTTAGATTAGAAACCAGGGCAATTATCCAGTCACCTTCGTCTTTAGAGCTGGCACGAACCGTGGGAGTCATGGAGTACATAACACTCAGAAGGCACCTTATTAATTAGCATTTTCCTGCTTGCTTGGGACGATGATATGTGCATTCTAAACGCATGTGAACACGGACAGTAAAGAACTGCCTTGATACTCCAGTTACCATGCCAACTATCACGTATTCATTTTCTGATGACATTCTTGTTGGATTCTTCAGGGAGCTCTGGTTACCACACAAGCTGAAGGCAGTCTTTTTTTTCCCCTTGCTATCTTGACAACAACATCTCTCTTCTCTCCAAGGGACATACAAATGCATCTTCATGGTAGGTATTATTTCAACCTGAGCATGCAAGTTTTGTTATGAAATATTTATCAGAATGAAACAAATGATGTCATTAATTAGCACACTGATAAAGATTTTTTTCACTGGTATTGGGGCTTTGCCTCAAGGGGGCAATCAGAGCCGTGATTGCCTACATGATCCACTAGGTGGAGCAAGTGAGAAAGTATTTGCATTCAACTTCCAAAATGATTGAGGAAATAAATAATGGGACCCTTGATCAAGTCTGTGGATAAAGTAATGACTGTTTGCCTTCTCTGACAACTTTGGTAAAGATCTTGGGAATGAAACATTGGCTTGACAGCTTCCTATCTGCCCAGGAGAAAATCAATTACGTTCCCAGTTAAGCATATCAGGAGGAGACAGACCTTTGACTCAATTTAGGTATGAGTTGTTTTATTATTGAATCGAATTAAATTGAATTTATTAATTTTTCTTTATTTTATTTTGTATTTAAGGTAGTTTCCACTTTTCTGAAGGCAAAAAAAGAAAAGTCAAAAAAAAATTCCTTTCTTGTCTTCATTTATATGTACCAGTGCAACCTTCCCCATGAGGTCGCTGTCTTATTTGGTTTTAAACTTCAGCCTGTAAAACCTTTCCACGTAGGATAGTATCTCCCTGGTAATGGAAACAGTGAGCAACTATGTGTATTTGCGATGCTCAGTACATATTCCATGTATTGCATTGTTCTTCCGTTAAGCAAGCATCTTGATTGGGGCGGCGTGNCTTGTTGTTTCAACCACTCTGCGTACCTGGGGACAGGCTCTCCCAGGGCTGGGAAGGGTGAAGGGCCACCGTGAGCTGCTCGGGCCAGTGTCCTCGGGCCCTGGCTGACTGACCATGTTTGGACTCAGTGGGCTGCAGAGTGTGTCCGAAGGAGACTGGCTTGAGGTGGCAGCTGCAGGAGTACTTCCCAGACAGCGGGAAGGCCTAGGAGGCTGTTTCAGACGTTTGTTCAGCAGTTGCCTCAGGCAGGAGGTGATTAAAGAAAACCACCGGCCCTGGCTGCCTTTCGTTGTGGGTTCTGGCTGCCTTGTCTCCACGTAGCCCTTCTCAGTCCCTGTGGTTGGAGGTGGGGGCGGGGAGGGGCTTTCCCTGGCTTAATTTCTCCCAGACGTGACACTGGCTTATCACCCCCATCACTACCTGTGATTGCTAGGCGGAGGTGCCTGGGTCTCCCTGCAATCCTCTGCTGAAACCAAGAGACCATTTGAGAGACCAGACTTAACCCTCAAGCTTTCTCCCTCTTAGGAGGCCAGAGAGGTGGGAGATTTGACATCCTCGGCACGTTCTTCCCAGCAAACTTGTCCTGACTCAGTGGACAGCATTGTCCTCCACGCCTCTCTGTCGGTTGTTTCCTTCCTTTGAAATGTCATGGGGTGGGGAGGGGGTCCGCGTCTCCTGTGACATCCACCCCCTTTCTCCTTCTCAGCTCGTGTGCGCCCCCTGCCGAGGCTCAGGTTCTTTTTCTCTTTTCCTGCGTTTACTTCCCTTTCAGACGGTAAAGCGTCTGTCTACAATGTGGGACACTTGGGTTCGATCCCTGGGTCGGGAAGATCCTCTGGAGAAGGAAATGGCAATCCACTCCAGTACTCTTGCCTGGAAAATCTCATGGACAGAGGAGCCTGGTAGGCTACAGTCCATGGGGTCGCGAAGAGTCGGACACAACTGAGCGACTTCACTTTCTTTCACTTTACGTTTCTCCGGTAGGGCCTATGGCCACACTGTCTAATGTTTTGCCTTTAGGTTGTGTTTTACGGAGCTTAGAGGGTGAGGTCCAGGAACAAGAAGAAAACTCTCCTCTGCCCCCTCGATTGGCAGGTGACCACCCTGCCGACCCCACCCATCAGTGCCCCCCCTGCCCCTCCAGGGGAGACAGTCGGGTCTGGGAGTCCCAGCAGCATCTCTTCACTGGCTGCTCAAGGGGAAACTCTGACTCCACCCCTAGACAAGGAATATTTCTCTTTTTGTGGTTTTCGGTAGGTGTTATTTTTGGAACTGTCCAAAATACTTCAGCTTTGTACCAGCTCTTTCAGTAAACCGGCTTTGTTCTTGGAAGTGTCATTCACTGAGATCAGTTCAGTTCAGTTCACTTCAGTCGCTCAGTTGTGTCCGACTCTTTGCGACCCCGTGAATCGCAGCACGCCAGGCCTCCCTGTCCATCACCAACTCCTGGAGTTCACTCAGACTCATGTCCATCGAGTTGGTGATGCCATCCAGCCATCCCATCCTCTGTCATCCCCTTCTCCTCCTGCCCCCAATCCCTCCCAGCATCAGAGTCTTTTCCAATGAGTCAACTCTTCACTGAGATAAGTAACTCTAAATTGCCTGTTGTTCAGTCGTGTCCCACTCTGCGACCCCATGGACTGCAGTATGCCNCATCCAGCCATCTCATCCTCTGTCGTCCCCTTCTTCTTCTGCCCCCAATCCCTCCCAGCATCAGAGTCTTTTCCAATGAGTCAACTCTTCACTGAGATAAGTAACTCTAAATTGCCTGTTGTTCAGTCGTGTCCCACTCTGCGACCCCATGGACTGCAGTATGCCAGGCTTCCCTGTCCTTTGCCATCTCCCAGAGCTTGCTCAAACTCACATCCATCGAGTCAGTGATGCCATCCAGCTATCTCATTCTCTGGCATCCCTTTCTCCTCCCACCTTCAATCTTTCCCAGAATCAGGGTCTTTTCCAGTGAATCAGCTCTTTGAATCAGGTGGCCAAAGTATTCAAGCTTCAGCTTCGACATCAGTCCTTCCAATAAATATTCAGGATTGATTTCCTTTAGGATTGGCTGGTTTGGTCTTGGGTAAAAAAAAAAAAAAAATGTGGAATGCCCAGTTAGGTTTGAATTTCAGATAGACAGCAAATAACTCTTTCCCCTCGTTGATATTCAAGTTTATCTGGCAATCATATCTCTAAGACCAAGACTCAAAACAGGTTTTTTTTTATGAGACACTTTCTCTAAAGAAATCTTGACAGCGAGAGTCTCTTTCCTCTCTTCCTCATCTTCTATCAGTTTAACAAGCCATCACAATTTTTCTCAAAATCTTTTCTATGATGACTCATTTCTCCTGTTCGTTTTGAATTATGGAGTCAGAAAAGCTCTACTCTGTTGAAAAGTCTTAGGATTTGTATACTTTCATACCCAGTGAACACTGTTGAGTTCAGTAAATGTATCCTGGATATGTACAATGAGTTCCCAGGACAAATGAGAAGGGCTGATGTTTCTGTGTTTTCAAAGCGCTCCCAAGGAAGTTCAGAGCAGGATTGTCTGGTTTCCCCTGTTTCGTATAATCACAACCATAGCTTCGTCTCTGCAGCCTACTTGCAGTAAATGTCTTTAGTGATTAATTAAACTGATTCAGTTCTGCTTCAGCTTTAAGTAACCACAGCTGTTGTTTATTGCTTCACATCCTAATAGCAATAGAAGCGTTTATTTAAATACTCCTTTATGCCAGAACACCCTGAAGAGCAGAAGAGCAAGGTATTTGGAGACGACAGAGGGGCAAATGGAACTACTTTCTGTAACAGGGACAGAACATCTGTATTTACCAAAGAACCTGAAATCACTTACCAGGGAATCAGTCTTTTTTTTCCCCCAAGGTGGCTACTCTTTTGTAGTGGAAATGGGAGGAAATATGAAAGCAAAGGAAAATAGGATCTAAACTGCATGGCTCCTTGTGAATTGCAGGCTGCACTCCGTGCAGGCACACTGTGGCCCCACGACTTTGGCGATAAAGACAGATGCTATCTGTCTGCCCGATATTTATCTGACTGCCTGATGTTATGCTGGTCATAATCTCCATAATCTTCATGGTCACCTCTTCATCTGATTGGGTGGTTTTGTCCTTCACTCTTTGACCTTGAGTTTCTCTATGTTCTTTATTTTTTAAAACATTTATTTCTAATTGGTCTCTACTATTCTTTCATGGGCAGTATTTTGTGTGTAATAAGCCCTGACTACTTTCTGGTTTGATTTTTGTATATTCTCAGAGTGTAAGATTACTGATTAACAGATTTATGTGAAGGCCAGAAGAAGTCAGTTTGCTCGCCTTCAAGAATTCTCATCAGTCTTCAACAAACAGTGTTGGGAGAACTGGATGTCCACGTCCAAAAAACCGAAATTGAACCCTCATCTAATATACACAAAAATCAACTCAGACATGGATTAAAGATTTCAATATAAAGCCTGAATATATACAATTCCTAAGAAAACACAAGGAAAAACTTTATGGCATTGGTCTAGGTAATGGCTTCTTGGATCACAGCTGGACTCAGGTACAAACCCGCCAGTGTGAGGCATTCGCACCTGTTGGATCACAATTGACAACTGAAGCGTGAGCTGGTGCAGAAACCTTCTCCTGTTCTGACGATTCTGAGATACCACCTGTCCAGGTGTCCCAGCTGGACTGAGCTCCTGTCCACAACGGTGAACAGTCCAATGCATACCTGCCTGTTAGTTTTTTTTTTCTTTCTGGTTCCCCACTTCTGTTGAGATCATATGTCTCCAAACAGTTCTTGGGCTGGAGTTGATCTCTAAGCTCTGCTTTTTGGGAAAAGACAAGGGGAAAGTGGTCTTCAGGATGGTGTTCTAGAGTCGGGTCACGTACGGGGAGGATTGTGTGATGGGATGTAGGAGCCCTGCTGTATAGGCAGGTCCCAGTGGTTCAAAGTACACCCATGCTAAGCTGCAGGCAGAGGCAAGCTTGGCAACGTGAGGGCAGGGGTGTGAAGGATGGTGGACCTGCCTGGCTTGTGACCACAGCCACAGAGAAGCCTGGTGCCAGTGGTGGACTGGGGTGAGGTGACAGCCAGTTCACTGCGAACCTCGGAGGCTTCCCAGGCAGCCTGTAATACATCCATTTGTTCTCAGCTTTGGTTTCACACCAGACTCACATAATCTGAGGTCCTGACGCTGTCCAGACCAATTCATTCACAGTTTCTAGACTAGAAACTTGGGTTCTCATTCATCCAAAATTAAGAACTGCTGGGGATCTTTGTCACCTGGGCTGTGTGTTGGCTATTGGCAGCTGCAGGTCCATGTGTGCTTCCAAGGAAGCATTAATGAAAATACTCTTAGGTGAGGTTCTCTATTTCAGCCCTTCACTAATTAGTTGCAGCTTTTCAGTTAACCCAAGTCAGTGAGGCTTCCTGCAGATTAGTTTGCTTGTTTTTGCTTTTTCTCCAGTGAATATTCTCATGTGTTTTCTTTCTCATTGGTTTATCGTGTCTCCAAGGACGCTTCAAGTTTAGAAAAGCATAATTTGATGGAATTCTTCCTTCTATGTAAGTAGTGGCATTTTTGTAGTTTTAAACTATTTCCTGGTCTATTTCAAATCTTCTGTGCCTGGTAAGCACTTCACGTAAAGTAAACACTTGAGATGCTGGTGACTCGGAGCAGCAATGTCTACCACCGTCACAGAGAACTCCTTTATTGATCCGTGTTACTCCCCTTCTGTTGATCTGAACATGTTTCTTCACCTGACTTCTTTTAAAAAGAAGCTGCTTGAAGAAAAAGATATGAATGAGCAGCTATTTCCTATTGGCTGAAGGACTGTGATGTAGGTGCTTTCTCTTCTGTTTTGGAAATAAAGACGGAACGACTTCCTCTAAGACTCCAGGCGCAGCTTAATAGACTAAGATCCTGCTTAGAAGAGCTCCCAAGGGTGAGCTGCTTGGCGGGTGGGGGGACTGAGTCCACTTGACCATCAGCCCGTGCTGTAGTGCTCACAGGCTCCTGGGGACAAAGTGGAGATTTGAATAGCCCAGGGGGTCTTTCTGCAACTAATTCCCCAGATCCCCCTTCTCCCTAATGTTGGTTTTCATGTTCACACAAAGGAGGCTGAGCCTGCATTTCCTGTTGTACTGTCCCCCTCAATTGAGAGCTCAGGTGAGTTCACCAGGGCTGTGTGAGGATAGGTGAGTCAGGACATGTGGGTGAGGGCAGGTGGGTGAGGGCAGGTGAGTCAGAACATGTGGGTGAGGGCAGGTGAGTCAGGACAGGTGGGTGAGGACAGGTGGGTGAGGACAGGTGGGTGAGGACAGGTTAGTCAGGACAGGTGAGTCAGGACAGGTGAGTCAGAACAAGTGAGGACAGGTGAGTGAGGACAGGTGAGTCAGGACAGTTGAATGAGGACAGGTGGGTGAGGGCAGGTGGGTGAGGGCAAGTGAGTTAGGACAGGTGAGTCAGAACAAATGAGGACAGGTGGGTGAGGACAGGTGAGTCAGGACAGGTGAGTGAGGACAGGTGGGTGAGGACAGGTGAGTAAGGACAGGTGGGTGAGGACAGGTGAGTGAGGACAGGTGGGTGAGGACAGGTGAGTCAGGACAGGTGGGTGAGGACAGGTGAGTCAGGACAGGTGAGTGAGGACAGGTGAGTGAGGACAGGTGAGTAAGGACAGGTGGGTGAGGACAGGTGAGTGAGGACAGGTGGGTGAGGACAGGCGAGTGAGGACAGGTGGGTGAGGACAGGTGAGTCAGGACAGGTGGGTGAGGACAGGTGAGTTAGGACAGGTGGGTGAGGACAGGTGAGTCAGAACAAGTGAGGACAGGTGGGTGAGGACAGGTGAGTCAGGACAGGTGGGTGAGGACAGGTGAGTCAACAAGTGAGGACAGGTGGGTGAGGACAGGTGAGTCAGGACAGGTGGGTGAGGACAGGTGAGTCAGAACAAGTGAGGACAGGTGGGTGAAGACAAGTGAGTCAGGACAGTGGATGAGGGCAGGTGTGAGGGGCCACACGTGGTGGCCGGCTCCAGCCCAAGCCTTCCCCACAAGCACGTGCTGTCCCCAGGAGGCTTCTGTCTCTCCCCTCCCTGCTTTCTTTGCCAGGCCACCCTCCTCCTTTGCCTCAGAGATTCCCTTCTGATGCTTCAGAACTGGAAGGTTGAGTCCCAAGCCCTCTCTGCAGTTTCTTGCATTCTCCTGAGAGTAGCATTTGTGGAAGGCTTTCTTTTAATCCAAGGGGTCCCGGTGGAGCAGCCCTGCCGTGACCTGGCAATTCTCGTGAAGAGGGAGGCGTCGCCTTGGACACAGAAAACACTGAGCACACGCTGGACGAGACCTGACCGAGCTGGAACAGGACGAGAATCTGTTGCAGACTCATTTCCAGTGTCTTCACTGCTATATTTTACCTTTGCCAAGTCTTATTTTTACATTAGTTAGTCAGGAAATGACTATTTTCAAGGAACTCTGACAATATCTTGAGAAAAATGGACTGAATCAGCATTTTGCAGAATCAGAAATTCTGAGGAATGTGGAAGTCTGCAGACAGGATGCAATAAAGACAGGATTTGCTGTGCAGCTGTGCCAGGTTTAAGGAAAGTGCAACTTTTAAAATGCACATTGTGACTTGACAGTGGGACCAGAAAGATTTCCTCCAGATTCTTGGCTGCAAACCACATCCTTGAAGGATCACCTTGGCCCCTCGGTCTCAGGGGTCTCTTCCCTCTGTTATGTTGCTTACAACCCCACACTGTGGTCACATTTCTCCATTCGCATCCCAGGAACAACAGAGAAGGTTGCCCTGGATTCATTTTTGATGCATCCGCCCACAGCAAGTGGTTAACCTGGGGCTGCCTCCCAGGGTTGCTAAACTGGCTGGTTTTGAGAGATTTGAAGTAGTGGCTTGAGGCGGGTGGTGCTGGTGGGGAATCTCTGACAAGTGCTCTGACTTTTAAGCAGCAACACTCAAGGCCTTTAATGCCAACCTCCAGAAACCTCCTCTGGTCTGAGGACCAGAACTCAGGAAGACATAGACTGAGCTGAGATTTTACATTCTTCCTTGACCTCAGGACCAGCCATCTGGAGCAACTTGGGGAGTGGAGAAGAGACCCAAGCTTTCTAGAGCCCACTCCTGGCGCTTCAGCTCCAACTGCTTCGCTTTCCACATGGAGACGATGTCATTAGGGCAAACCTTCCAAACAGGAGCACCCTTTTTCTCTTCTGCTTTTCTGTGATGTTCTGAGAGCTTCCAGCACCAGTGTTCTGACAGCAGCCCAGTGAGCAAGTCCTGTTTTGTATCCAACCCAAGTCATGTATCTGACCCAGGAATGCTGAACTAGAGACCAGGCTGCGTGGCACGTGAGACCTTGTGCTGGCTACTCGCCCCCTCCTTGTGAATGCTGGAGTAAAGCAAAGGCGGTTTACAGACAGGCTTCAGGCGCTTCCGTGCAGGGTCTACAGGAGTTGTGAGCACGGCTACAGGGTGTGATTGCTGACCCTGGGGTGAGAGAAGGGTCGGTGGTGATGCGTCACTCATTAGCTCTGCAGGACACACCATGTAGAAGTCTAGTCCACTTACCACGTCACTCCCAACTGCTGATGCCAGTTAGAGCAGCCACTCTCGGCCATGGTTCCCCTCCCCTGTGCTCCTAAACAACCGAGATCACTGGGTGTTTATTGTCTGTCTCACTCACATCCCCTGGCCTGGAATATAAATTTTGAAAATTTGTCTTGTTCACCATGGCTTCACTTATATCTGTGTGTCTCACACAGAGTGAGTCCTTAATACATAATTAAAAAAAAAAAATTGCCTTTTGGCTGCACTGCATGGCATGTGGAATCTTAGTCCCCCGACCAGGGATCCGCTCTATGCCCCCTGCACAGGAGGAGTAGAAGATTGAAGTCTTAACCACTGGACGGCCAGGGAAGCCCCCTTAATATGTAATGGTTGAATGGGTTGCTTTCCTCCAAGAGCAACTACTATTTCTAAGCTCTTTTGTGTTAAGCCTACTTAAAATTATTTGCTAAATTTATCCCATATTTATGTGCCCCCTAGATTTCTTATAAATGTGTATGCTTGAAATTTTCATGTAAATGCTGCCCTATTGTACATGTCCCTTAACAACTTGCATTTGCTTTTCTGATCCCCAAATGTCTTCACGACTAACCCGTGTTGATATCTGTAGTTATAGTACATTGATTTTACGATTGTGCAGTGTTTCATTGACTGGATAAGCCATAGTTTATTCATTCATTCCCATGCTGAGCTGTAGTTAAGTCATTTTAGGGGGTCATTTTTACTTTTTAGAGGGAGGAGCCTCTGTATGCACGTGTGGGAATTCTTCCCAGTTAGGTCCTTAGAAGAGGAATTGCTGGACCAGAAGTTATGTGCAACTTGAACTTGGCCAGATATATCAAGTTGCCCAAATCATAGGTATCATTTCTCAAAGTACAAGAACTCCATTTTCTACATCTTAATCAACATTTGTACTTATCATTTTTAATATGTCTGCTTCTCTGACAGGTGTCTTCTGTGTCTCATTTTTTTGTTTTAGCTTGCATTCCCTGTGTTATTGGGCGCTATCATCTTTTTCTCCCTGTGTTTATTGGTCCTTTCTCCCTGTGTTTCTTTCCTTCTGAATTGCTTGCTCATATTTTCTGCACGTTTTTTCTTTTGGATTGTTTACCTCTTATTGGTTTGATGGAGCTTTTTAGGAACTCTTTATAAAAATACATTGTAGCCCATTCACGTGGCAAATATCATCCCACAGTCTGTGGTTTTCTTCTCAATTTATTTATGATGCCTTTTCCCTGTATATGTTTTAAATTTAATGCAGTATTTTCCTTCATATTTGATTTGTTTCTCTGTATCTTAAAGAAATCCTTCCTTGCTCTGATTTATAAAAATGTTCTCCTATATTTCGTTTTCAAGTTTAAAGTTCTCTTTCTACAAGTTTGAGTTTTGAGGGGTATGATACAAGACAGGGATCTATCTGAACCAGTGTCATTTAAAAATGTCACGTAGTTATTTGAATAGGAAACCCAAACACATGCTTTGAAGATCAGAATAATGTTATAAAATGTAAACTGAGCGATCTTGTTCTCACCTCTGCCCTTTACCCTCCTCTCTTCGTGCAGGCAGTCCCATTCTTATGTTGTTCCATGTTTCTGTCTGCAAATAAAGCAATAGGAACATATATTCTTTTTCTAAGTTGAACTGTTTATTTTGTATTGGAGTATGGCCAGTTAACAATGTTGTGATAGTTTCGGGTGAACAGTGAAGGGACTCAGCCATACATATACATGTAGCCATTCTCCCCAAACTCCCCTCCCATCCAGGCTGCCACATAGCACTGAGCAGAGTTCCCTGGGCTCTGCAGCAGGTCCTTGCTGGTTATGCATTTAAAATAAAGCAATGTGTACATGCTTACTCTCTCTCTCGAGTTAAGTAGCACACTCATACATTCTGCTTGGGACCTTGCTCTTCACACTCGACTATTTCTTCTGCAGGGCCTGTACAGGGAGCTCCTCAGCCTCTTTTGCAGCTGAATATTGTTCTGTTCTGCTGAGCCCTCAGGATGTGATTGATCATTTCCCTCTGAGATGGACATTTGGGACGTCCCCAGGCCTTTTCTGGTTATTACTAACAATACAGCAATAAATGACCTTATCCACACACCATTTCATAGACGATGAACTCCCAGGAGTGCGGTGCCTGGGCGAAAGGGAAATGTGCATGTAGTTGTAATTATGATGGACTCTGCTGGCTCGCCTTCACAGTTGTCCAGTCATTTCTGCACTTCTGGGATCCGTGGGCACAGCTCTTTCCTCACAGGTTTGTCAGTAGCAGGTGGTCAAGTCTGTAAACTTCTGACTGGTGAGAGATGCTATCAAGGGTATGACTTGCATTTTCATTCCTTTATTTTCCGGTTTAGATGAAAAAAAATTGAGTTGTAACTACAATTAAGCACACAAATCTAAGCTCAATGGTTGCATAACGTATGTCTGCACCCATACAGCCTCCATTCAGGTAAAATACAGTGTTTTCAGCACCATGGATGGCCCTCATACTGTCCCAATCAGTACCGATCACCAAAACAAACTTTGTCATCACATGTTAGTTTTACAGTATTTAAAACTTTGTGTAATTGGAATCATAGATTAAATGCCCTTTTGTTTCGTTTACTCATATCTACAAAATACTGTGTTACACTATGCATGTGCGCTCAGTTGTTTCCGACTCTGCCACCCCATGGCCTGTAGCTCACCAGGCCCCTCGGTCCATGGGACTTCCAGGCGAGAATACTGGAGTGGGTTTCCATTTCCTTCTCCACTCTTCCCATAGGATCCGGCAGTCACACTTCTTGATATTTACCCAAAGGAGTTGAAAACTTATGTCTGGATAAATTAAGCCTGCATGTGGATGTTTACAGCAGCTTTCTTCATAAATGCCAACACTTGGAAGCAACCAAGATCTCCTTCAGTAGGTGAATAGATACATAAACTGTGGTACATCCAGACAATGTAATATCATTCATCACTAAAAAGAAATGAGCCATCAAGCTATGAAAAGACACAGAGGGACTTTAAATGCATATTACTAAGTGAAAGAAACCAATCCTAGAAGACTGTACGGATTCCAAGTATATGACATCCTGGAAAAGGCAAAACTATGGAGATAATCGGTTGCCCAGGGTTGCTAGGATAAAGGAGTGGAGCATAGGGAATTTTTAAGGCAATAAAATTACACTGTATAATACTATAATGGTGAGTGCAAGCATGCGTGAGTGCTCAGACATGTCCAACTCTTTGTGCTCCCTTGGACTATACCCCACCAGGCTCCTCTGTCCATGGAGTTCTCCAGGCAAGAATACTGGAGTGGGTTGCCATTTCCTACTCCAGGGGATCGTCCCAACCCGGGATCGAACCTGCATCTCCTGCACTGGCAGGCAGATTCTTTACCACTGAGCCCCGTGGAAGCCCGTAATGGANACTATACCCCACCAGGCTCCTCTGTCCATGGAGTTCTCCAGGCAAGAATACTGGAGTGGGTTGCCATTTCCTACTCCAGGGGATCGTCCCAACCCGGGATCGAACCTGCATCTCCTGCACTGGCAGGCAGATTCTTTACCACTGAGCCCCGTGGAAGCCCGTAATGGAGAATAAATGCCGTTATATTTTGTCCAAATCTATAGGCTGTACAATACCAAGAGTGAACTGTTATGTAAATGATGGACTTCAGGAAAATGATGTGTTGATGTAGGTTCATCAGTTGCAACTAACGTCCACTCTGGGCTATGTGGATGGTGGGGGAGGTTATGCTCGTGTTGGGGCAGGAGTGCATGGGAAATGTCTGTACCTTTCATTGACCTCAGTATTTTCTGTTATATGCCTGTCAGCTCTGGGTTAGAGGTGAGGGTTGTACTTAATGTTCCTGCACAGTGCATTGCTCTCCAAAGTTAATGGTGGTATAACTTGAACACATTTTTGATAAAGCATCAGCTTACCTAAGTATCATTTTAAAAATAAGGAAAGTAATTTAATTGTCTACAAATTTGTAAAATGAGGAATCTAAAAAAGTTGGATTAAATATCACATTCTATTAAAAGAGATATTTAGGAATGGATGGTTACAATTCTCTCATGTTTGAAATCAAATGTTCCATGAAAGTTCCAAGATGGTCTGAGCAGGAGCTAGGATGGTTGGTGCCCTGGTGAAGGATGTTCTCATGTGAGAAGTTCCTTTATTCTCAGCCCAGAATCATTTCTCCTATGTAAGCCCAGAGCTGGGAATCCAGTATTTCACACTCAGAATGTATATGGAAAAATAGATTCTGTAAAACAGATTGGAAGGGACCAGAGGGAGTGCTTTTTTATTTAAATGGCTTGGCCTTAAGCATCATGAAAATAAACTATGGGGTTTTAACTCCTTTTTCTTTTATACATCTATGCTGTTGATCTTTTGCTTTCTCTGTATTAGGAGCGGAAGTAATCTGTAATTCTTTATCCCTCATTAATGAAACCATAACACTTCCCTGACATTCCAAGCTGTCTGAGGTCCAAGGTGAGGCCAGCTCTCTCTCCATCCCCTGCTTGCTGTGAATAAATAATGAACCATAAAAGTCATCTAGTGCTCCGATAGGAAGTGCTGGCTGGGATCTGTCTGATATGTACTTGTAATGAGACTTGCATCCCCATTTTCTGAAGACATGCCTATTTGTCACAGATCAAGTTTAATGGCATTTTTGTGGCCCGTGTTATATGGAATTGTTTAAATGCTTTAAAATCTTTAGATGATTGTCTTTTTAGGAAGGCTCAATTTTGTTTTGCACTGTCTTTGCTCTGCACAGCCTTCCTCACAGATTATATTACAAATTAGATCCTTCCAATCAGGAGATAGTTTTAACTATTACTTGAGGTTTTAATGGCATGGTAGAAGTGAAAAGAAAGGCAAAAGGAAACTTCATTTTATTTACAATTTAAATAGGCATCAAGAATCTTTGCTGAAGAAAGTCAGTTCAGATGGCATAGGGTCCAAAAATAGGAACGCACCTTTTCCCTTATACTTTTTATGCCTGCAGTAACTTGCAACCTGCTAGGCAGGTTCTTTTCTAAGCCCTCTCTAGGTCTAAAACACTTTCCTTGCCAAAAGTTAAAATAGATGCTAAAAAAGTAAACATTGTATTTTTTTTTTCTGGAGAAATTTATATTTCTAATAAAAAATCTTCCTACTTCATTTTAGCTAAAATTCTGATCTTCATTATGCAGTTAAGGAATGACAAGAATTGTGAACATTTCATATAATCATATACAAATTATACTATTTATAAAAAATTTTTATAGACTCTCTTCTTTTTGCTATCTGCCATTTCAAATCTGTATTAATTAGCCAAATGAGGAATGTATATGCTAATCTGAGAATGATCGGTGATACATATATCCCCAAACCAAAGAAATTCTAAATCTGATTATTTAATTTGTATATAATTTGGAATTTTAAAACTCATCTTTATCTTAAGTTTGTAAGCTATAGAACTAATGAATGAAAGGCACAAAATCTTATTCCCTCAAGGTCACGTAGAATTGGGAAAACCAGCTACACTGGTAATTATTTACTTATTTTAAAGCTTTTTTTTTTTTTTTTTTCTTGTTTGTGTTTTTATTTTTTGGCCACACAGCATGCAGAATCTTAGTTCCCCAGTCAGGGACTGAACCCTGCAATGGAGGTGCAGGACCACCAGGGAAGTCCCTAAACTGGTTTTTAAACCAATTAAATAAATGTCACATATATATATTCTACTGATTAAATAAATGTTCATTGTTTTGAGCAGTTGGATTTGGGGGATGGTTCGTCATGTTCCATCGTGTTATGATTGATAACTGATACAGAATAATAATCACAGCGATGGCACCTCCTGTGGATTTACTGCATGCTGGGCTCAGCACTAAATCCTTTTTAAACATCAGTGTTTCTTGCTGACACACTTGGGTGAGAATCACCCAGAAGCTAGTCAGAATGTCCCAGAGCCCCAACTTAGCTTTACTTAGTGAGAAAAAAACCCCTAAGGGACCTGAGAACCTGCATCTCTCCCTTGGTTCTTACGCACCCTGACATCTGGGGCCTGTCGGCACTCTAAATGTCATATTTTTTTTTAAGAATAAAGAGACTGGGTATTACTATCCTTGTCTTCCTTCCCAAAGTGCTAAGCATAACGTGAACACCTGCTGTGGGTCTGGGATGCAGAGAGCTGTGAGAGAAACCTCCAGGCTTGGCTCCAGGATGTAGGTAACGAGGCAGCTCCCTGTGGCACAAAGGTGAAGAAGTCAGGAAACCCAAGCATCAGACAGACAGTAGTCACTTTCCTCACCCAGCCCCTATCCTGCCGAGAACTCACCCTGTGCAGGGTCCTGTTCTAAGAACTTTATCTGCATTTCTCCTATAGTGATTTTAAGAACCTTCTTAGGAAGGTACTGACCCTATTCCAATGAGGGAGTCACTGATGGCCAAGTCCACACAGTCAGTAATCAGTAGGAGTAGAATTGGGACTCAGACTTTTTGTCGGGAGTAGAGTTTTTCCCTTTAAGAAATGTAGTCTGTCTAGTGTGGGTAGGCTGGAGTCACAGCTAGGCAGAGGTCAGTAGAAGTCGTTCTGCTTCAAAGGATGAATGGATGGAGAAAACATATTTATATTAATAATTCAGCCTTAAAAAAGAAAGCAATCCTGCTTTTTTTGCAGCATAATTCTAGGTGGGATAAATCAGACCCAGAAAGACGAATACTGCATGATCTCAGTCATATGTGGAATCTGAAAATGCTGGACTCACGGAAGCAGGCAGAAAGAGGTGGCTGCCAGAGGCTGGNGCTTGGCTCCAGGATGTAGGTAACGAGGCAGCTCCCTGTGGCACAAAGGTGAAGAAGTCAGGAAACCCAAGCATCAGACAGACAGTAGTCACTTTCCTCACCCAGCCCCTATCCTGCCGAGAACTCACCATCTGCAGGGTCCTGTTCTAAGAACTTTATCTGCATTTCTCCTATAGTGATTTTAAGAACCTTCTTAGGAAGGTACTGACCCTATTCCAATGAGGGAGTCACTGATGGCCAAGTCCACACAGTCAGTAATCAGTAGGAGTAGAATTGGGACTCAGACTTTTTGTCGGGAGTAGAGTTTTTCCCTTTAAGAAATGTAGTCTGTCTAGTGTGGGTAGGCTGGAGTCACAGCTAGGCAGAGGTCAGTAGAAGTCGTTCTGCTTCAAAGGATGAATGGATGGAGAAAACATATTTATATTAATAATTCAGCCTTAAAAAAGAAAGCAATCCTGCTTTTTTTGCAGCATAATTCTAGGTGGGATAAATCAGACCCAGAAAGACGAATACTGCATGATCTCAGTCATATGTGGAATCTGAAAATGCTGGACTCACGGAAGCAGGCAGAAAGAGGTGGCTGCCAGAGGCTGGGGTCAGGGAGATGCTGGTCACAGGGTACAAAGATTCAGTTATTCAGGATGAACGAATTCTGGAAGCTGAGGTCCAGCAGGGTGACTGTGGTTAGCAATACTGTGTTATGTACTTGAAATTTGTTAGGAAGGTAGGTCTTCGGTGTTCTCACCATAAAAAGAAAGAATAGGAGAGAGCGAGGAAGGAAGGCAGGGAGAAAGAAAAGAAAGAAAGAGAAAGAAAGAAAAAAAGGAAGAGACAAAGAGAATGTGATGTTCATCATCAGCTTGACCGTGGTGATCATTTCACAATGGGTTACGTATGTGACGCCTATGAAAACATCAAGTTGTACCAAACGATTCCCATTTGTCACGTATACCTCAATAAAGCTTAAAAAAGCAACGGTTCTCCTCTCAAAGACACTGCATCTGCCTTTAAGGGTGGATTCTCATGCGCTTTGGTGTGAACCGTGTCCATCTGACCACTCAGAGAACTACTGACCTGGGATTACTTGTTCTCTTTTTCTCTACTTTGTTAAACATCACACCCTTGTCTTTCCCACGGGTCTCTAAATAAAATATCTGCCCTCTTACACCTTTGAATGAATGTAAGCTTCATGTCTTCCAGTTCCCTGTCTGCTTTAAAATAAAGGCACAGAGGCTGAAAATAGGGTCTTCTGTGGTTACTTCCGTCCATCTTGAGGATGCTTGTCAAAGTAGAAGTTGGAAAAGAAAGGTCAATTTTCAGGAGCTGAACGCTCTACTTAAAGGAATAAAAAGCAAAGGAACTCTTGTATTTTCCTTCTGTGCAATTGCAGCATTTGAACATTATTATTGACTTTTTTTTTCCTTTGAGGGAACATTGTGATGAATTGAATGATTAAAGAAAACTGTTTCCGTTTTTTGCTGTTTTGCTCCTGATAACGCGAATCAGGATTGCATTCTGCAAGAAGGAGGCTTAAAGGAATGCATTCTGTCTTGGCAATTGGGAGACTTCTCTCTTTTTTTTCTTCCTTAAGGAAAAACTCACCTAACAGCTCGGAGATAATGAGACAAAAGACCAAGGAGAACAATAGTGCTAATGTGTGTCTCATCCTTCACACTCTCTGTGCAAAGCTCCTGCCATCCTGTGCTATTATCCTTGCTTTGCTGATGAAAAAATTAGCCTCAAAGGCACAAATGAGCCTCGCACATCAGTTTTCCTTTAAGTGATTTCTCTTTCTTCTGCAGTATAACAAAAGCATAGGAAAAAATGTTTGCAATTACCCATACCCTCAAAATGCCAGATTTACTCAACAAGCATTTACTGAGTATGCACTAAGTTCTGAGTGGAGATATTCATATGTGGACTTGGAAGGAACTAGATACAGGAAGGTGAAGTGATGCATGGAGTGGGAGCCGGGTTGGGGTGGTCCTGGGAAATTCTAGCTGCACCAGTCTATCCGCCCTTGGCCCTTTGTATGGCTGAGACTTACAAAACCATCAGGATGTCCTTGGAATACTGAACGCAGAACGCTGTGTTCAGATTCTTCCAAATATTGCTGAGAAAGGGTTTCTTTCCTCCCCATCGAACCAGTGAAATGTAATTAAAAATTATCACATCACATTTAGACTGTGTGGGACAGATGAAAGACAAAGAGATTTGGTTCCAATTCTTACTCAGCCTTCTGAAGCAATTTTTTAGAAATGGGTTGGATGTCAGTGCTCTCGACTGTACAACCAAATGGTGATAATAGTGGACTTTTTCATGGGTTGTGGGTTATGAGGGTTATTATGTACTTCATGAAAGTACTTGTAAACTCTACATCTTTAATGTTTTTATTATTGTTGCTATTATTTTATTATTAAATCATGGTATAAAATCATCTTCATCAAAAACACTCACTAAAGGGGTGTGCCTTTTTTCTTAGGTATCTATTGCGTGGCCTTCCTTAGTGGGTCATGTGGTAAAGTGTCTGTCTATAATGTGGGAGACCTGGATTTGATCCCTGGGTCAGGAACATCCCTTGGAGGAGGAAATGGCAACGCACTGCAGTACTCTTGCTTGGAAAATCCCATGGACGGAGGAGCCTGGTAGGCTATAGTCCACAGGGTTACAAAGAGTCAGACATGACTGAGCGACTTCACACCAAAGGGATAGGAGGGCTTCCCTGGTGGCTCAGTGATAAAGAATTCACCTGCCAATGCAGGAGAGACAAGTTTGATCCCTGAGTCAGGAAGATCCCCTGCTGAAGGAAATGGCAACCTACTCCAGTATTCTTGCCTGGAGAATCCCATGGACAGAGGAGCCTGACAGGTACAGTCCACAGGGTCGCAGAAGAGTAAGATATGACTTAGTGACTAAAAACACCAAAGGGGTGGGGAGAGTAAAGAAGATGTGAGATTTTCCTGTTGGTGTTGATGCTAACAGTTGATTCTATAGAAATAGTTAGCATTTGGGGTTTTGTAATTGAAAGATGTCACTTTACCTGTATTATCCCACTTCACTCTCACTTAAAATCTGGAAGCAGATAAGAAAAGTACTATATCTTTAGCCCTATTTTGTATGATTGAAAAATTAGGCTCCTAAAGGGCTAGTCTATGGGAGTTCAACTTATAAATAACTGGCGAGTGCCCCCTGCCCAGGTTGGTTTTATCCACCAACATGCCAAGCTCTTCTCTAGGGTATCTGGTACCCTGTGGTTGACTTATGGCAGCCATCTTGGATTCAGGAGGCTCTGATGATGTAGTCTTAGTGGTTCTATTTGGCTCCAGCTGGTCTGAGAATCTCTGAAGGTAAAGTGGGTCTGGTTTTCCGATAACCAGTAGTGGAAGTTGAGTATGTTTATAGGATTTTTTTTTTAAAGGAATTTGTATGTTTGCTAGAGCAAGGAAGAATGTTAACTCATTTGCTAAGAAAATTAGGCACTTAAAAATATCATACTTTCAAAAACAACTCTTTGCTTTGTTTTTGAATTTGTTCAATTTTTTTTTTTTTTTGCCATATAACAATGAGCATCAGCTGTAATTATACATGTGTCCCCTTCCTCTTGAGGCTCCCTCTCGTTTCCCAGTATCCTCTGCCAGGTCACTATAGAATGCCAGACTGGACTCCCTCTGCTATACAGCAGTTCAGTTCAGTCACTCAGTCGTGTTCGACTCTTTGTGACCCCATGAATTGCAGCATGCCAGGCTTCCCTGTCCATCACCAACTCCTGGAGTTCACCCAAACTCTTGTCCATCAAGTCGGTGATGCCATCCAGCCATCTCATCCTCTGTCGTCCCCTTTTCCTCCTGCGCCCAATGCCTCCCAGCATCAGTCTTTTCCAATAAGTCAACTCTTCACATGAGGTGGCCAAAGTACTGGAGTTTCACCTTTAGCATCACTCCTTCCAAAGAACACCCAGGAGTGATCTGCTGTTGAGCTTTAAGCCACCTTTTTCACTCTCCTCTTTCATTTTCATCAAGAGGCTTTTTAGTTCCTCTTCATTTTCTGCCATAAGGGTGGTGTCATCTGCATATCTGAGGTTGTTGATATTTCTCCTGGCAATCTTGATTCCAACTTGTGCTTCTTCCAGCCCAGCATTTCTCATGATGTACTCTGCATATAAGTTAAACAAGCAGGGTGACAATATACAGCCTTGACGTACTCCTTTTCCTATTTGGAACCAGTCAGTTTCATGTCCAGTTCTAACTGTTGCTTCCTGACCTGCATATAGATTTCTCAAGAGGCAGGTTAGGTGGTCTGGTATTCCCATCTCTTTCAGAATTGTCCACAGTTTATTGTGATCCACACAGTCAAAGGCTTTGGCATAGTCAATAAAGCAGAAATAGATGTTTTTCTGGGACTCTCTTGCTTTTTCCATGCAGCTTCCTGCCAACTATCCATTTTACACACGATAGTGCGTGTGGGTGGATGTCGCTTTCTCCAGTCATCCCACTAGCTCCATCCTCAACTAGGTCCCTACTTTTGATTTACAGAAAATTCTTTCATTAGTCCTTTGAAAAGGCACATCTATCTGTTGGGTAAATTAAATCACTAAGGCTTATGGTATGAATTTTCTTTTCTGTTTTGTCTCAAAGCTAGTTCTGCAGGCTAGAAGTCCACAATCAAGATGTCAGCAAAGCCGTGCTGTCTCTCAAGTTTCTAGTGGATGATTCTTCCTCGCTTCTTTCTAGACTCCAGTGGTTCTGGCAGTCCCAGCTGTTTCTTGGCTTGTCGCGTTATAATTCCAATTTATGTTTCCACCTGCACGTATCATTTTCCCTCTGTGTGTCTCTGTCCAGATCTCTCTTTTCTTATAAGGGCATGTCACTAAAGTTGGGCCCTCCCTGACCCTTTATGACCTCATCTTAACTTGATTACATCTGCAAAGGCCCTATTTCAAGTAAGATCATGTTCACAGCATCTGACACTTAGCACACAATTTAATCCATAACAGCTACAGTGTTAGAATTATCATTTTTTTCTGTGGATTTTTAATATAGCCTCTGTATGGTTTTTGCCGACTAAGGTCCATCTATTCAAGGTATGGTTTTTCCTGTGGTCATGTATGTATGTGAGAGTTGGACTGTGAAGAAGGCTGAGTGCCGAAGAATTGATGCTTTTGAACTGTGGTATTGGAGAAGACTCTTGAGAGTCCCTTGGACTGCAAGGAGATCCAACCAGTCCATTCTGAAGGAGATCAANCTATTCAAGGTATGGTTTTTCCTGTGGTCATGTATGTATGTGAGAGTTGGACTGTGAAGAAGGCTGAGTGCCGAAGAATTGATGCTTTTGAACTGTGGTATTGGAGAAGACTCTTGAGAGTCCCTTGGACTGCAAGGAGATCCAACCAGTCCATTCTGAAGGAGATCAACCCTGGGATTTCTTTGGAAGGAATGATGCTAAAGCTGAAACTCCAATACTTTGGCCACTTGATACGAAGGGTTGACTCACTGGAAAAGACTCTGATGCTGGGAGGGATTGGGGTCAGGAGGAGAAGGGGACGACCGAGGATGAGATGGCTGGATGGCATCACTGACTCATGGACATGAATCTGAGTGAACTCCGGGAGATGGTGATGGACAGGGAGGCCTGGTGTGCTGCGATTCATGGGGTCACAAAGAGTCGGACATGACCGAGCGACTGAACTGAACTGAATTGATGGTAACCTTAACATCATTATTATTATACTATATCTGTACATAAATACCCTGATTTTTATAGCTCCAGGAATGTCAATTTAGGCATCAATAAATGCACCCTTTTTAAACAGCTATTTTCAAGTCGTGCCTGTTACATAACACATCAGCCAGCATGATGGAAGCAAGGAGTTAGTCACTCTGAAAGTGCGTTTCCAGCCCTGGTAATTTTCAGTTGCTTCCCATGGAGCTTTGTATTTCATTGTCAGAGTGCAAAAAACATCTTCATTTCCATCAGAGAGCGAGTCTGTGTTGTGGTTACCAAGGTGTTTTATTGGAGTCCCAAGGTGCTATAAGCGGCAGTGAAAGGAAAGGAACATGATAGCTGTTCTTACAGGAAGCAAAGAGGTGAAGAGAGACGCTTCCATCAGCCAACCACACACACACTCAGGAGTGTATTAATACATGTCTACAGACTCAGAGTTTTCTGCTCGAGAAGAGTCTCATACACTCATACGATTTTTACTCTGTACCTGTATATATGTGCTGTATATATATATATATACATGGTGGCTCAGATGGTTAAGAATCTGCCTGCAATGTGGGAGACTCAGGTTTGATCCCTGAGTCAGGAAGAGCCCCTGGAGAAGGAAATGGCTGCCCACTCCAGTATTCTTGCCTGGTAAATGCCATGGGCAAAGGAGCCTGGCAGGCTATACCATGGGGTCACAAAGAGTTGGACATGACTGAGAAAGTAACACTTAAAAAAAATATTTTAGTATAAGTATACAAAAGGCATAGTGTAGTTATACTATATATAATGTAATATATGTATATATAATATATGATAGACATAGGTACATATGTGTGTATATAACGTATTATATGTTATATACTATATTATGGGCTTCCCTGGTGGCTCAATGGCAAAGAATTCTGCCAATGCAGGGGACGTGCATTTGACCCCTGGTCTAGGAGGATTCCCTGGAGAAGAACTCACTCCAGTGTTCTTGCTTGTGAAATCCCATGAACAAAGGAGCCCTGTGCTATAGTCCATGGGGTCACTGAGAGCTGGATATAACTTAGTGACTGAATAACAATAACAATACTATATTATGTATAGTATAGTGTATATTTCGTACGTGTAGTATAACAGTGTAGTTGTACTAAATATATACATCTGTATATATACAAATGCTATAATATTGTGCAGTAAACATATATACATATGTCTAAGTATAGCATAGTTATACTGTATGTATATGTATTATAATACCATATTATATAAAAGCCATACATAATATATATTATATACCTATATATAATATATACTTTTCCTATATATTATACTACTTTTGTTGTAATTAAATGGGTGGATTTTGAAATTCATTAATCTTTAGGACTTTGTAAAGCAAGGTCAGCTGTTAGCAATTTCATTTAAACCATTTTTATCCACAGGTTTTGAAGACCTAACCCAAAGCACTTTGAAAATTCGATGTATCCAATAATATTGTGTCTCCTCTCCCTTTACAATATTTGCTCTTCAGAGTCCTTTGGAAAATGTCATAAGTGGATTTTACCCATCCTATCTCCTGTCTTTCATTTCATTGATTCTCCCAGGAAAGTCAGCTAAGTACACAACAATATCAGAAAGATGCAATTTTTTAAAAGCTTTTACAGCTCATATGATGCCATTTTCTAGACACCTTGGTGCACATTTTAGAGTATTCACACTTTTCTCAAAGGGAGCGTCCCAAATATCACTCACTTGTGATTTGTGCATTTCGTAGACATATAATTTGGGGCCGGAAGGGGCCTCCATGATGAACATGGGTAAGTGGTCTAGGTGCCCACTGGGTGATGCCAGCCTGCAGTCTGGCATGTCATCTGCCAGGGATAGTGGCAACATCCAGGCACCCAGCTTCATTTGTCATTGCTGTTGGCATTTTCAATGCTATTTTGTAAAATAAAAATAAAACTGGGGAGGGAGATGAGGGTAAGGTAAGGAAGGGATTAGTGCTGGAGGCTGACGGGCACGCTGGGGCCTGGGTCTGTCCCACTTTTGCCACCTGTTTGCTGCATCAGGTCACACGACATCTGTGAGCTTCTGGTCACATCTGTAGATTGTTGATGACAATGGTCCCCTCTGCCCAAGGGTCTGCTGCTGCTGCTGCTAAGTCGCTTCAGTCGTGTCCGATTCTGTGCGAACTCATAGATGGCAGCCCACCAGGCTCTGCCGTCCCTGAGATTCTCCAGGCAAGAACACTGGAGTGAGTTGCCATTTCCTTCTCCAATGCATGAAAGTGAAAAGTGAAAGTGAAGTCGCTCGGTTGTGTCCGACTCTTAGTGACCCCATGGACTGCAGCCTACCAGGCTCCTCCGTCCATGGGATTCTCCAGGCAAGAGTACTGGAGTGGGGTGCCATTGCCTTCTCCAATGCATGAAAGTGAAAAGTGAAAGTGAAGTCACTCAGTCGTGTCTGACTCTTCGCAACCCCATGGACTGCAGCCCACCAGGCTCCTCCATGAGTATGAATGCTGGTATTGATACTTCTGTAGTATTCAGAGCAGTGCCTGCCACATAGGAAACATTATATAAATGTTAGTCGTTGCTATTGTGTTATCACTGTGTCTAAGAGAGGTAATGATGAATAACTTAAAAAAATAAACACAAAAAAGAAACACTAAGTTGTCATTATAAACATTTCCAATAGTGACAACACGTAAGGAGCATGTATGGGGGGTGGTTTCCTTCTTTCTGACCACTCCTTATAGACAGAGAATCTCATTGAAACAGTTGTACCACAGCTAACTGGTAACAGCAACATCCTCCAAGGACGAACGGGATGCTAGATTGATATTGTCTTGTACAGAAGGTTTTATCCTGATGCTTTATTGATTGTTAAACATCTAGATCTGTTTTAATTCTTTGGTTGTTGATTCTAACCACTGGTTTGGAAAACAAACCCTACTTTATTAGAACTGAGTATGTGTAATATTCATTCAAGGGAGAAATAATGATGGGCCACAGGACTCACATCTGTAAACTAGAAACACATACAGATGATACATGGGTTTCCCAGGTGAGGCAGTGGTAAAGAATCCGCCTGCCAATGCAGGAGACGTAAGAGACATGGGTTCAATCCCTGGGTTGGGAAGATCCCCTAGAGAAGGAAATGGCACCCCACTCCAATATTCTTGCCTGGAAAATCCTATGGACAGAGGAGCCTGGCAGACTCCTGGTTCATGGGGCCACAAAGAGTGGGACATGACTGAGCATGCATGCCTACATAAACCAGAGTGGTGATCTAAAGCTGAGACGGTCTATGGGGCTATGTAGGGTATATGACCTTTCAAGGAAAGCAGTTGAAATGAAAAGTTCTATTGGATCAAGAGAAATATGCACTTGACACATTATCAGATAATTAAAATCTTTTCCATCCTGAAAAGAAAACCCTATCGTAGAAAGACAAAGTTGTGAGGCCTGCAAAGGAGAGGAGTTCCCTGGCAGGGATAAAATGGGCTCCTGCTGCTGGGTGAGCATGAATGCGCCCCACCCGAGGAGCGTGATCATCTAGTTTATGACACACTCAGCATCGTTTCTGTGGCATGAAGGGCGCTAATATTAGTAATGGTGACGGTACTCTTACCTGTGATGGTGCAGACTGAGGGGCTCTGTATGTTTGAAAAAACCTAGAGAGGCAAGGAGAAGGAAATGGCAACCCACTCCAGTGTTCTTGCCTGGAGAATCACAGGGATGGGGGAGCCTGGTGGGCTGCCATCTATGGGGTCACACAGAGTCGGACACGACTGAAGCGACTTAGCAGCAGCAGCAGCAGCAGAGAGGCAAACATTTGGCAAGATGCCACTTCATGTTAAATATCTAGACTGAGTCCAGATGAGTTTCAGGTGACAGAACCTTCCAGAACCATGGCTGGGCATTGGGATACACTGATCTGCTGTGAACTTAATTGAAGGAGAAGCAGCTACATAAACAGGATGCAATATTTCCAGTTCTCTCTCTGGTGATTTCTTTTTCTTTAGATGACTCACTTGATTTTGGGTGTCTGTGAAAAGTGTTGGGTAGTCATAGGTGCTATATAAAGTTTAAAAAGCTTCCTGGATTGTTGTAAAAGATGCAGTACAGTTACAAAGACCATATAAAGCAGATCTTTAATCCCCATAATTTCCTTTATTCACTGAATGACTTTGGACTTCAATCAGGTTCATCAGAATTGTCCCTGGTTCCCCTTCCTCAGAAATACGCGAAGTATACAGAGGATGAGAATGTTGCATGGCACCACCAACTCAATGGACATGAGTTTGAGCAGGCTCTGGGAGATAAGGATAGGGAAGCCTGCTGCGTTGCAGTCCATGGGGTCGTGAAGAGTCAGACACGACTTAGAGACTGAATAACACAATTTTGAATGGAAAGACATAACATGTACAACTCACAGGAGATTTTTAGCCAGACCTTTCTATATGGATGAAAGATAGCTGAGGCGGGCAGTGTTAAATATCCTCTTGCAGTGAAATTTTCATTTAATGCATCATTGTGGCCTCCAACCCTGAATGGGGCAGTTATGAATACATTCTGTTCATGTCCATTTTTGCCGCTCCCAAAGGCAGACTCAGTCCCATTATTATATTTATTATGGCATTAAAAGGTATAGTTCCTTTTATGCTCTCAAGGAATCGAAGGTTTCATTTCCTTTAGGGTGAAACTAATTATGTTGGAAGTTTTCCATTCAAATTATTTTTAAAAGGATGATCCCTTATGACTTGCAAGGTGTGACTTGAGAAACAAAAAGCTAAGTGAGAAGCGATCCCATCCAAGCAAATGGAACAGAGCTGCCTTTTTAGTAACTGAGCCTCTGATATGTCTCCAGCACAACATAAGCAAAACAGACACTGGATTTTTATCTCCTAAACTGTTCTTTCTTAATTCTTTATCAGCCATCCCTTTATTCAATTTTTACCCTGAAATATGTACTGAATACCTACCATGTGCCAAGACACAAAACAAACCTGTGTCTTCGTGGAGCTTGTTGACTGATGCAGGAAACCAAAGGTTACACAGATAAACATAGCCCATAAAGCCAGAGAGTGATAGTTACTCTGAAGGGAATAAAGCCATGCCAAGGTTCCTAGAACAGCATCTCTATAAGCATCTGATACTATAGCACGGAAATCTCTTTTTCTTAAATTCTTCAATGACTTTTATAATCTAGAGCAAAAATAATCCAGTATCTTCGTGGTTTTGCCACATTTGATATCAAACTGTACAAACTCCCTGCGCTCAGTGCATTCCAGCCACACTTTCTTGGTCCCGCTCCTTGACTTTTACAGAGGTTTCCCTACCTCCCCACCTTTTCTGCTGACTCCTCTGAATGTGATTGTGTTCTGCACATTTTCACATGATTCTTCCCTTTTCACTTTCAGGTATCAGCTCCAATGCTTCCGCAAAAGAGGGGAATTCTTGACATCCTTGCTAAATTTACCCATCTCAACATGCTTACCTTTTTCTGTTTCATGTGTTGCTCTTCTTGGCTTTCTTGTTTACAGTGTATTTCTTCCCACCAGGATTTAGCATCGTGATCAATAGATCTCACCTGTGTTTATTCACTCCTGAATCATTATTGCCTAGAAGAGTGCCTGGCATACAGTAGGTAATGAGCAGATATTTGTTAAATAAGTGAATATACAGCTTCTTTGAAATATCTAGATAAAACTTAAGGTAAAAATCAAATCCCTTCTGAGACTCAACTGAGAGGAATTTTATTATTTGTTAGACGATATATCATTTACACAGCATTGCTGTAGCATATCATCAAAGATGGATAAAGTTGTTAAAATCAGGGAAGGTGTCTAGGGCACTGTTCAAGTAATGATTTAAGGGCTGAAGGTGCAGTTACCATCTCATATTCCACCTTAAATGCTTTGCACCTGAAGACTGGAATTGTGAAATGACTAGCTGGAGAAATCTAATTTGCTAATTGTGTTGCGTTGTCAAAACCAAAGACAGTGTGCAAACACACACCTTCAATGCATTCCAGTATTTGCGTTTCAAAGGAAAACATGAAATGATAGGGTGGAAACAAATATTATTCTGAGAAAAGAAAAGGGAAAAAAGATTTCTCAGAATTTTTTTTTTTCATCAAGGTCTTCATGTAGAAAAAATGGTGCCATCATCATATAAGTGCCCCTGGTTGTTACTACAAATGCGTTTTGCTTATTAATTTAAGATCAGCTCTAAGTTTGCCCTCAAAGCCGTATTTCCTTCTGTGGCCTTCTGTGCAGGTAGTGGTGTCGTTTTTAGACCCTAAAGCTGGGAGTTTTGTGAAAACCTGGAGTGTGTCATGAGGTCTGCTGTGCTCTGGACACTTGACTGCATAGCAGGCCGTACAACACATCTCAGAGGAAACTTCTATGCTCAAGAATCCAGGAGCGAGGAGTAGCCAGAGAGAGAATCAATATCTTCCAAGAAGGTGAGGCTTCCTTTGTTCTAAATCCTGTCAAACCTCACTTTTCCATGAGGTTCCTCTGAAGCCTTGATTTCAGGATAAATGAAAACTCATCATTAGAAACCACGGAACCTCACTCAGTCACAGCTGGAACTCAGCCGTTCAGTGTCCTTCCAGGACAGCCCTCTGTAGAGGCAAGCTTTCGCATCTGGATCATTTCATCCGTAAGTCTCGAACGTTTGGACAAAAGAGAGCACCTTCTCCTCCCCTAGTGGCAGTTTCCCTGTTCCTACAGTTCGGATGTCTTATCCTCCTCTGAGAGAGCCCCTGTCTGCACATTTTTGCCCATACAATTGAGTCTTGGTCTGAGGTCAGCTGGGTTCAAGGGCTTCCCAGGTGGCTCACCTGCCAATGCAGAAGATATGGGTTTGATCCTTGCGTCAGGAAGATCTCTTGAAGAAAGAAATGGCAACCCACTCCAGTGTTCTTATCTGGAGAATCCCCATGGACAGATTCCCAGAGACATCACTAAGAGCTGGATGCCACTGAGCAACTAAACTACTGAGGTCAGCTGGACCCCTGGGTGGAGATGCCTCCCTGGCTTACAGCACCATGGCCCTGTGAAACCCCTGGACCCTAGGTAGGCTTCTCTCACCCCCCACACCCTGACTTATCATGGATCTGTATTCCTATTAAACCAGGTTCTTGCTTCAGTTCAGTTCAGTTCAGTTCAGTCACTCAGTTGTGTCCGACTCTCTGAGACTCCATGGACTACATCATGCCAGGCCTCCCTGTACATCAACCAACTCCCAGAGCTTGCTCAAACTCATGTCCATCGAGTCGGTGATGCCATCCAACCATCTCATCCTCTGTTGTCCCCTTCTCCTCTGCCTTCGATCTTTCCCAGCATCAGGGTCAGCTCTTCGCATCAAATAGCCAAAGTATTGGAGTTTCAGCTTCACCATCAGTCCTTCCAATCAATATTCAGAACTGATTTCTTTTAGGATTGACTGGTTTGATCTCCTTGCAGTCCGAGGGACTCTCAAGTCTTTTCCAAAACCTTTGTTCAAAAGCACCCATTCTTCAGTGTTCCGCTTTCTTTATAGTCCATACATGACTACTGGAAAAACCATAGCTTTGACTAGATGTACCTTTGTCAGCAAAGTAATGGTTCTGCTTTTTAGTATGCTCTCTAGGTTGGTCTTGTCTTGTCTTCCAAGGAGCATCTTTTAATTTCATGGCTACAGTCACCATCTGCAGTGATTTTGATGCCCCCCCAAATAAAGTCTCTCACTGTTTCCATTGTTTTCCCATTTATTTGCCACGAAGTGATGGGACCCGATGCCATGGTCTCAACATTCACTTGAAGTCAACATTCTGAATGTTGAGTTTTAAGCCAACTTTTTCTCTCTCTTCTTTCACTTTAATCAAGAGTCTCTTTGATTCTTCTTCACTTTCTGCCATAAGGGTGGTGACATCTGCATATCTGAGGTTATTGATATTTCTCCCGCCAATCTTGATTCCAGCTTGTGCTTCCTCCAGCCCAGCATTTCACATGATGTACTCTGCATATAAGTTAAATAAGCAAGGTGACAATATACAGCTTTGACATACTCCTTTCCTGATTTGGAACCAGTCTGTTGTTCCATGTCCAGTCTCTCGCATAGAACCTACATTGTATCTGTTGGGTGGGAGTTTGGATCCTGGGATGCTTTCCTTTCTGTTTTAAAAAATATTTACTTCTTTATGTATTTGGTTTGTGCTGTTTGTCTAATTGCAGCATGCTATATCTGCTCCCCAGACCAGAGACTGAACCCCAGGCCCCTGCGTTGGGAGCATGGAGCCCCAGTCCCTGGATTACCAGGGAAGTCCTGGATGCTTGTCTCTTAGCTTCTGTGATTCCAGCCTCTCCCACCTTGCACAGCCCTGTCCTTGCTCAGACGTTCCTCCTTCATATCAACCTGCTGGGCTCCAGGTGGGAGAGGGTACACTATTCCCGAATATCCCCCAGCACCTCCAAGGCACACAGTGTTTTTCAAGACACGTGGCTATCTGCTTTTTTCTTTTTCCCACTTCCACTTCCTGTGGCTCAGCTGTCCCCCACTCCAGGCTCTGCCTTGTTACCCACCTTGGGCCAGGGCTCTGCTGTGGGTGTTTCTCCTCTCCTCTGCCCCGTCCTGTCTCACTTCTGTAGTTCTGGCTGCTGCAGTCACACCCTGCTGCCACCTTGTCCCTAAAGCTCACAATGCAACGGGGAGCTCTTCCAGAATGCAGATCCAGGTTCCAGCTGGAAGTTCAGCCTTCCTGATGAGGATCCAATTTTCCTTTTTGGAGATGAAGATACAGATGGTTGCCAGGCCTTTTTCACTGTCAGGTGAAAATGGAAAAGAAGTCTGCCTACTTTAAATAATTAGAATATAAAGACATAATTTCCAAAGCATTAAGATCCTTTTAATAAATGTTTCATATTCTTTTATAATTCACACATTCTCTGTAGATGAAATTGGTGAGGTTGATGACTTTAAATATAGGCAAAGAAGATACAAGGCTATAAGTCTGAAAATCTAAAATGGGCAAAACAATGAAGACAATTAAAATGAGCTAATATATTTTTATTATAGTTCTTAAAAGAAAGTACCTAATACCTAATGCCTGATTTCTATTTGAAGATTTTAATATAGACATTAAGCTTCATTATATATGTTTCTAAGTAATAATCTACTTTTACCAATTTTTCAATCTAATTTCTGGAATTGAACTATAATTTTTGATAATTAAGACATATATGCTTGAGTATTGCTTTAAAGATGACTTGATATAAACTGAAACATTCCTCAGAGTCTATGTTTTGTCAAAGATTTGCTCTTGTAAGTAGGAGGAGGCCGCAGATTCTTGTGTCTCCAGGGGTTTGGCAAGAGCATAAATGGGAACCTAAATATTTGGCTGTAGTGACCCAGTATTGGCTCATTGTTGTAGCTGTCATTAAGTCCTGTCCAAGTCTGTGCCGCCCACGGACTGCAGCACACCAGTTTCCCCTGTCCTTCGCCATCTCTGGGGTTTGCTCACACTCATGCCCATTGACTTGGTCATGTTATCTAACCATCTCATCCTGTCACCCCCTTCTCCTTCTGCTATCTGTCTTTCTTAGCATTGGGGTCTTTTCCAGCGAATCGGCTCTTCACATCAGGTGGCCAAAGTATTGAAGTTTTCCCTTTGGCATCAGTCTTTCCAATACTGTAGTGACCTAATATTGGGTCATAGAGAGAGGTAAGAGCTTTGACAAACTAGAGGATGAATAATTTGCTTAAATGCTCAAATTAAATACATTTAAAAACCCACCTGTTTGTCCTTGTTAAACAAATATGTATGAAAGATGCAGCAGGCTAGGTGGTCACCTGTTTGCAAAAACTTTGTATTTTCAAAGCCACACATGATATAAATTTGAAATGTAAATATTTAAGACAAATTCTATCTAAAGCAATCTTTTCTAAAGCAATATTTTCAATAAGGTGAAGTCGAGAACGTAGCCAAATCAAAGTTTAGCATACTGTCAATATTTGTAGGAGAGGTGAAGGTATTTTACCTTTATTTGTACAAGAAACAAAAATAATCATGTTAGTTCTGCAGAGCTTATAACTTGGAAGTGTGTGTGTGTGGAGAAAGAGAGGTTGATTTGAATGTACCGTTAATATTTGCCCATAGTAGAAATGTTAAGGGCTTCCCTGGTGGCTCAGATAGTAAAGAATCTGCCTGCAATGCAGGAGACCTGGGTCAGGAAGATCCCCCGGAGAAGGAAATGACTAACCATTCCAGTATTCTTGCCTGGAGAATTCCATGATCAGAAGAGCCTGGTGGGCTACAGTCCATGGGGCCTCAAAGAGTCGGACCCGACTGAGTGACTAACACACATACACAGAAGTGCTAAATTACAGAGAAAATTTGGTGGGAAGCAATAATAGTGTAAAAGAGTTTCATAAAATATCTAGTGTGTAAATAAACAATTAACTATTAACACCAGATTTCCTGTGATCAGAATTTTGTCCAGTCTCAGAGCATAATGGCTTTCTGGGTATTGGGTTAATCATGATAGATACACCTTGGAATGTTTAAAAAAAAAAAAAAAACAGGACATATTTATTGTCTCCATTTCTCAGAGTTAGTTTACAAAAAATTGGCTGAATAGCAGTCAGGTTCAGATTGTTAAAAGGTAGTATTGAATAATTATGTGAATTATTGAACAATTATGTGAAAGTGAGTGCTGTTTTACATATGCAAATGAGGGAGAGAGACAGGTTAGAAATGTTTTGGTGCTAACAGTTTCAGAATAAAAGTTATCCCTCCGATAAATCTTTTAACGTAGAAGAGCAGGTGCTGCTTTGTGAGAAGAAAGAAAATGGAAGAGGTTTCGTACTGTCAGCTTTTTGGGGTAGGGAACACCACTTCCTACAGCTCCCATAGCTGGGAGAAGCTGTCTGTGAGGCCGCCCCTTCTAAGCCACAGCTCTTTCTCTGGTTTCAGACTTCCTGGCTGTGACTGGGTCCCAGGTGAAAATAAGCAGCAACATCAATAACTCCTCTCATGTGTACCTAGTCTGGAGCCAGGCTGCTTGGGTTCAAACCCCGGCTCAAGTGGATGCTTCTGAGAGCATTTGGACCTCTCGGTGATGCCAGTGCTTAGTCTGAAAAATGGGAATGACAGTTGTTGTGAGGGTTAAATGTGTTCACTGAAACAGCGTGCAGAGTAGTTCCTCTTTAACTATCAGCCATGTTACTATGCTTTTCGGATAAGATGTTAATCTTTATCTACTGGAAGTATCTTTCATGACCGGTGACCGTGGATGCTAGAAAGGTGTTAAAGCAACTCCGAGGTTAAAAAACAAGCAAGGCGTAATCATATACGTTCCAGTCTTTCATCCCGTCAAGAACTGAGCTACTTTCTTTTTATAGCTCTAATGTGTTTTTTTAGCTTAGGATCCGTAAATCCTGCTGGTTTTGGATAGTGCAGGGCTGGCTTCCTGGAAGTCTATGACCAGATCTCGCATCATTTCCTCTTGTGAGTTTCTTTCACTTTTTACTATGGCCACTGTATTTTCCCTGCACATCTAATATCTTCTTGGAACGGAAGTCAGTGCTAGGGGACAGGGTTCTGAGCCTTTTTGTTCTGTCGATGGAAATGATGAAGTGATTTTTGACAGGTTTCAAAGGTCACCTGAGTGGGAGGATTGTGATGGGCTTGCTTAATAGTGCTCTGAGGACCAGGCTGTAACGAGAGTGGACTGGCTCCACTCCGGGAAGTTAAGTTTGGCCTCAGAATGTTGTTTCTTCTGTGGCCTGAAGCCTCACTAAAAGGACCGAGTGTAGCTTTAAGGATCTTAGTTGAGATGCCGCTGGCTTAGCTGTGATGGTTGGGTGAGGGCATTGAGACCTGAGACTGTGGTCCTTAGATGATCGGTGTAGCAGTGGGTGCTTTCGAATTGTGGTGCTGAAGAAGACTCTTGAGAGTCCCTTGGACAGCAAGGAATGAAACCATTCCATCCTAAAGGAAATCAACCCTGAATATTCAATGGAAAGACTGATACTGATACTCCAATCCTTTGGCAACCTTGTCGACTTAAAAATTAGTCACAGGCTGAAAGCAAAGAGGGTTTTATTCAGTGGGAAAATCTTAGGACTTCAAGCCTGGTAGACAGCATCTCAGGAAGCCCTGAGAGACTGCTGCGAGGAGGCGGGAGAGGGAGTCAGGCTATACTGTTTGCAACAAAGGGGGCAGGCAGTCTGAACATCAAAGATTACTGTTAATAAGGAAAAACAGACATCAAGTTAAAGAATTTAGTGTTCTTCTATGTATGGGAAGATGCAGGAGTCTGGGATTATTGAGATCATTCCTTTCATATGCATCTCAACTATCTGGGGCCAGAATCCTGTTTTTTTCTTTTTTTTTTTTTTAATCTCTCACGTCCCCCTCTCCTCACCCAGCTCCTCAGCGAGCACCATGTAGGGGTGGCCAGCATCTGCTGGATGGCAGGTATCGTTTTCCCTTTTGAGAGCCTGCATTCACGTTAGGAGGCGGGAAACTGCTGAAGGCTGTTTCATCCTTGTTAACTGATATGGCAGGGGATATTCCCCTTCACAACCCGATGCCAAGAGCCGACTCGCCAGAACAGACTCTTATGCTGGGAAAGACTGAGGGCTGGAGGATAAGGAAAAGATGGTGAGATAGCATCACCGAGTCAATGGACATGAGTATGAGCAAACCCTGGGAGATAGTGAAGGACGGGGAAGCCTGACGTGCTGCAGTCCATGGGTCACAAAGAGTTGGACATGACTTAGCCACTGAAAAACAAGAACAACAACAACGTACCAGCGGGTGTGGCTGAGATAAGAATTTCCTGGGTCTTGTAGCATTTCCTGGACGAAAACTGGAGTCTTCTTTTTACCCAGTGCCTGTCCTGAAGAGCTTATGTGGGAAGGAGAAATGCTTGGCAAGGTTTAAGACTGAGTCTCATGAGCACAGCATAAGAACGACGCTCACAATCAGTACATTTTCCTGGTTTAATTAGATGATAACTATATCTATTCAGTTTCAGCTCTTGTGCCATCAGCATTTCAGGTGGAGATACAGAAGAAGGAAGTGGCCAAGAGGTCATTTTCATCTTTTCTCCCTTGTCTAGGAGCCAAGACCTTGAGGCAATTTCTTTTAAGTGGTGTCCCAGATTCTCAGGTCTGCATTTGTAGCTGGCAAATCCCCTCCACGGCCAGTGAGGTACAGATATTCCTCCAGATTTGCGCCCTTGTCATCACTATTGTTCCATGTCAGCAATTACGAAAATACAGGGTGTAGTCTAAGCTTATAAGGAGTTGAACTTTATTGGATGTGGGAAGCATATGTGTGTCATTTTGGAACATATTATTCTAAACGATGGACAGGTCACCTCTGAGTCCAGGAAAAGAGTTGAAAGCATTGGCAGCTAAGGGTGTCGATTGAAAAATGGACAGATTTCAATGTATAGGGCAAATATAGGTGAAATTCGCTTTTTTTTGCTAACCCCAGAGACTCAGTATCTGTTGGTAAATTTGCGCTAGTTTATGACTGCAGCATTGGAAACCAACGTGCATATGATGAAGTGTATGTTGCCATGTTGGATAAATCGAGTGCATCAGAAGAAACCGAAGGCCGATCCAGGACGGATGTCTTAGGTGGACCCTAGAATGAGAAGGAGGAGCGTTTACAGAAAGATGGATCATGGAGGCATTCCAAAGGCAGGGAGTAATGTATGAGGAGAAGAAAATTCACTGATGGGTATTTGACGTTAAAACTTGTTGAAACTGAGTGTTATGCGTAAAATGCTGTGTGGGTACCCAAGCCTTTTGCCCAGAGGGAGCCTTGGAATGACCTTTATTAATTAATGACCTTCATGCAAAGATGGGCTCGATAAAGGACAGAAATGGTATGGACCTAACAGAAGCAGAAGATATTAAGAAAAGGTGGCAAGAATACACAGAAGAACTGTACAAAAAAGATCTTCAATCCATATAATCATGATGGCGTGATCACTAATCTAGAGCCAGATATCCTAGANTGGTGGGCTGCCGTCTATGGGGTCGCACAGAGTCAGACACGACTGAAGCGACTTAGCAGCAGCAGCCAGTATTCTTGCCCGGAAAATGTCATGGACAGAGGAACCTTGGAGGCTTCAGTCCATGGAGTCCCAAAGAGTCAGACACGACTAAGTGACTAACACTCACTTTCATAGTTACTTTTAAGACACAGAGAATCTTATCTATTGAACTGAAAGGAAAGGTGGCCAGCATATCAACAGAGAGATGATTTTTTTCATCCAATCTGGGATAGTCAAGTAATTCCAACAGATAATATAAATTATTTAATGGGTTGAATTAAACATTCTCTAGTAATAAAGGCAATTTTTATATCTGTTGATTCTTGTCATTCCAGAATGGAAATAGAGTCTGGGAAACCTGGTGTCTTCAAAGAATCTGAAGTGGATTGAATTTTACTCATCTTCCTACTCTATTGCCTTAATGTTGTTTGGGTTGAGGTGAGGTTTTAGAGCAGCAACTTATCAAAAATATTGCATTAGATCTCAATCATCTTTTCCTTTCTAGTGACTTATTCCATAAACTCTTAAACCACCTGAAAAAATGTGAATCTTGACATCCTTCTGATACAATTCTCCCAAATATTAATAAAACAGGTGGAGGTGGGAGAGTGCAAAAGCTGCCATTATAAATCCAGCCAGGTGGGAAAGGACGCTGTGATTGACTGCCTGGCACCCAGGTGGATCTCTTGGGATTGGCATTGTGTGCAAGGTGAAGCGATTTCTCAACACTTCCTAACATTTATCCCCATAGATCAGCGTGTGAGCCATCAATCCTGCGAAGGTTAAAAGGGACATTACTCAAAAACTGGCATGGAGAGGCAACGTTTCAAGAGGCAATTATGTCACTGGGTTTAAAGCTTGAAAGGGGAAGGGAGGTAGTTATTTTAAAGCTGATACCAATTGCCTCCGCTGTTGTTTTCCCAAAGGTTTTATAATTATGGATCCAAATTCATCTGCTGGATCCTCTTTTTCCTTTCCCAATTTTTACAAATGAGTCTATAATGAGTCCACATAAGTACAAGTCTTTTTGTTTTTGTTTAGTGGTTCTTATAGAATTATATCCCTGTTTGAAATGGAAATAACAAGTCTTCAACTTCTTATATGCATTTGGTTATTTCTGATCAAATTAACATCACAAAAATGTCTGTACATAATCTACAGCAGATGTCCTTCTCATCCAGGAATAAACTGCAGTGGCTACTAGGCGGAAAATTGTTTTGTTGTGCTGTTTCCCCAAGAAAGGTCCTTAATGCAGAACAGTAGCACCTTTTGGATCCTTTGAATCCAGAGTCATTTTTGGTCTTTAGCCTTTTTACTGAATCAGTGGATGTGAGTTTGAGCAAACCCTGGGAGATGGTGAACGACAGGGTAGCCCAGCTCGCTGCAGTCCATGGGGTCGCGAAGAGTCGGACATGACTTTGCAACTGAACACCAACATCGTGCTCTACAGTTTAAACAGACAAAGGCTTCATTAATAAATATTCTTTGTGTCATCAGGATCGAGTATGTGTCTATAAACTGTGTACTCAGATTTTCTGAGAGTCTCTCTCTTGAAAATCTCTGCTGTTCTCCCTGCCTCTTGAGATGTCACTTGGCTTGAGGCTCTTCCTCTGTTTAGAATGCAAATACCCTGACTATGCTAATGCTTTACTCCTTACCTAGTCTTAATATGCAAGACTTTAAGGTGAATTAATCTATCAGATCATCTAAAACACATTTTAATAAGAGAGAGGTGACTAGCACAGGGTGGGCTGTGGAGTGAGGGACAGCTTGATTTTGAAAAACAAGGCAGGTGTGGGGGACAGAGCCAAAGATAACCTGTTGTATTTGACTATTTTTCTTGGGATTAGCCCTGCTTTAAAAATACATGCCTTGCTTTAATCTGTAGTTTATCCTTTCTTTGCAGACAACTTACAGGATGTTACGAATGAAAGAATGAGTGAGTGAATGAATGAAATTAGCTTGACAGGCACCAGTTAAGAAGTTAAGGATTACCCTGATAGCATTTTGATTTTTTTTTTTTCTTGGAATGAAAACAGAAGATTTCTCTTACAATATCAGCTCCTCTCTGATATAACAAGTCTAGAAAGATAGGAACTGTTTCCTATGGGAAGCATTTCCAAAGATGAAGTCAGGCTGAACCTTCTATCTTTCTATTTATGTTTTTTACAGTTGTTTTTATTTCCACCTATTGCAGTAACTGCACTGTACAGTAGCAGGCTTGTCTCTTGTCTCTTTAGGCTTCTCTTGCTTCTTTTGGTTTATACATGAGTCTGAATTTCCTCTTCTGCACGCCTGGGTGTGTGAGCAACAGTGGAATGTTTAGCTTTATGTCCAGACTATTATTTTTACCTTAAACTAAATTGATGCCCAATTTGCCATGATTGGAATACAAAGGTGAGACTTTCAACTGCTATTATCTGAACTACAAAGAATCAGAAGCACGCTTGATTAGGATTTTTTAGCCAAGTTTTAATTTTCAAAGTGAGGATTCCCCCACCCCCACACTTTAAGTTTCATCTAGAGGATTGCCAATTTTGGGTAAAGACTAGAACTTGCAGAACTTACAAAGATGTAGATAAACATTTAGAACTATAAAGTTCTGAAAACCGTTAAAGCTATGAAGATGGACTACAGAACTTAGACATCGCTGCAGGTGGTTAGGAGGCCTTTAAGAGACATCAAAGATATAAGTTCTCTCCTGAATTATTCAAGAAAAATAGCTCACTAATATGAAAATTAGTCAAAGCTTTGGTTTTTCCAGTAGTCATGTATGGATGTGAGAGTTGGACTATAAAGAAAGCTGAGCGCTGAAGAATTGATGCTTTTGAATTGTGGTGTTGGAGAAGACTCTTGAGAGTCCCTTGAACTGCAAGGAGATCCAACTAGTCCATCCTAAAGGAGATCAGTCCTGAATATTCATTGTAAGGACTGATGCTTGTGCTGAAACTCCAATACTTTAGCCACCTGATGCGAAAAACTGACTCATTGGAAAAGACCCTGATGCTGAGAAAGATTGAGGGCTGGAGGGGATGAGAAGGGGATGACAGAGGATGAGATGGTTGGATGACATCACTGACTCATTGGACATGAGTTTGAGCACGTTCCAGGAGTTGGTGATGGACAGGGAAGTCTAGTGTGCTGCAGTCCATGGGATCGCAAAGAGTTGGACACAACTGAGTGACTGAACTGAATACAAAGATAGTATGGTATACTTTCTTTGGAAATTTGTACGTGTGGGAAACTTGATAGACTGTGAATGATCATATGCTGGGTACATGTTTTTCCTCCTCTCTCTCCACTGTGCTGTCTTGGACCTTAAAGCAGAATCTCTTGTGTATCTCTGGGAAGCACTGAGGTGGACCCTTCAGTGCGTCTTGTCTGCATCCTTCCCACCTTTTCCCCGTTGGACAACTGCTGATTTAATTGCCTGGCCAGGCTCCCTGTCCTCCTCTCCCAGCAGCCCCTCTGCACCTTGTAGGCCTTGTCCTTTCCAACCTGTGGCCCCTCCATCACCCCCAGGGCTGACCCTGTCCCCACAGCCTCTGTCCGCCTGGCCTGGCAGATGCCCTCCCGGGGCAGGAGCCCCCGCTTGCGAGCTGAGCATCACTCTCCGCTCCAGCCACAGATAAAGCTGACGTTTTGCTCCCTCACTCCCATACTGATTTCTGCATTGCTCCTGAACTTCAGAAAAGGTTATCACAGGTCAGGCTCCAACTAGAGCACGTCGGATGACCCGACTAGCCCCTCTAGAAGAGAAGTTCCCTGAACTGCCCCCAGTGGTGTCACGTCGCCATTGCTGCTTAGAGGAAACTTGGGGGCTGGGTTCCCTGTCACTCAGCAGAAGTGACAGCCCGCTTTTCAGGGGCCGACAAACCGCACGTGTGCAGAGGAATGGCTATAATGAGAATGCCTACTTACTTCTGATGAAAAATACTCTTGTAAAGACAACTGGATGAGTGTCTGTGTGGATTTACAGGTCCTCTCGCTTTGGTTGTGTTAGAATTCAGAGGTTGCTTGGGGAGAGGAAGTGAGAATCAACAGACTTGACTGGTTGTTCCGAAGGTGCGCGTCATCAGGCAGACAGTTCCAGGTCGGCATTAGGACCCCGGCCATGACCTGACAGTGAGTCGGAGGCTCAGGGTCAGGCTGGAGGAGCTGGGGAAGCCTTGGCTTCCTAGCTCTCCTTCTGTCTCGCTCGGTGGCCGTTCTCTCCTGTGGGCACATCCTTTGAGTGTTTGTGTGAATACCTCCAATCAGGAGAGTCAGGGCCCCGCCAGGGGACTTTCTGTCTTTTTTGGGACGCTGTATGAGCTCTGACCCAGTTATCAGAGGGCAAGGCTCCCCTCAATACTCCCCACCAGAAGGCCTTTTCCATTTTTGTGGACGTCAGCCTCTGCTGCACTTGAACTCCCAGCAGCCACCACTGTGGCTCTATGAAGGATGACAGCCACATATATAAAGTTCTAGAAGACTCTGAGAGTCTAATTACTCCCTTCTCACCAGTCGTGATGGGTGTGGACCTGTCTTCTGGGAGCACCAGCCTTGGGTGTGACCTACACTAACTGCAGGGTCTCTCTGGCTGGAGCCAGCACTGGTCTCAGAGGGACTTTGCCTGAGATCCCCCTGTGGCTCAGCCTGCCTCTCTTCCTTCCAGGTCTGGTCCCTCCATCCCCAGTCCTGACTGACTCTTCCTGGGTACACGTTCTCATAAATTGCTTCTACATAAATCAGAACCTCAGGCTGGAAAACCAACCTAATTCAGACAGTATCCGTATTTCATTATAACTCAGTTTGTCCTGTCTGCAGTGGAGAGATCACCTAATTTTTTCCCCGTGTCTCTAAAGATCCTCTATAAGCCAAAAGGATTAGTAAATTGTTCGCTAAAACAGCCACTAATTAGCCTGATGCCTTTGTGTAGTTAACCAGAGTGAGAAGCGCATGAAAACTCCCTGTGACATGATGGATCAAGGATGTGGCTCAGGGGGTTGGATATCACGAGCCCAGGGCTGGGGTGAGAGGCTTGGGTCTCACCTCTGCTCTGGGTCCTACTAGTGTGGCCCTGGGCAAGCAGACTCAAGTCCGGAGGAGGGGGTAGTTCATTCAGATAAAAATGACAGGATGGAATTAGAAAATTTCTAAGCTTTCCCTGGTTGAAGAGAAAATAAAGGCTCTGGAACAATGTTTGAATGTTTAGAGCAAGCTTTATGGCCAAACAGGGAACATAACGCTATGCAGACAGTGCACTCTGATGCATGTAGCTCAGCCGAGGGCATAGACAGACCTTAAAGAGCTGTAAACCATTGTCTCTGTGCGAGTCAATGGTCTCCAAGGGTACAGACCCCCACCCTCTGGATATATACACAGAAAGAGAGAGAGAGATTTATTTTAAGGAATTGGCTTTCACACTTGTGAGGTCTCTAAGTTCAAAATCTGCAGGACAGGCTGGCCGACTAGGGACACAGGGAAGGCTTTGATGTGGCAGCTTGAGTCCAAAGGCTGCCTACTGGCAGAAATTCCCTCTTCTATGGGGGACATTGACCTTTTCTCTTAAGGCCTTCACCTTGCCGGATGAGGCCCACACACTGGATGGAGGGAATCTGCTTTACTCGGAGTCTGCTGAGTTCAGTGCTGATCTCATCCCTTAGCTCCTTCACGGCAGCCTCAGAACAGCATTTGACCAGGTCCCTGGTGCTGAGTCCTTGCCATTTTGACACCAGGCATTAGCTATCAACACTGTTCCTCGCTGGGAAGTCAGAGTTTCTGTATGATTGGCCGGAGATGTCTGGGCTAGTCAGTTAGGCCCGGAGTGAGAGCTGAGAGGCATCCAGGACATGTGGCTCCAGCGGTCCTTCAGCACCACTGTGGCTCAGCTGGGCAGCAAGGCTGAGATTCTGAGCCTCACCGTGACTTTCTGAGACCTGCCTGGGGAATCAGTAGCGATCTGTGGTTGCCATTTCTTCCTCCAGGGGATCTTCCCAACCCAGGGATCAAATACACCTCCTGCTTTGGCAGGTAGATTCTTTACCACTGAGCCACTGGGAAGTCCATGTATTAACACTAAAAACAAAAAAGAACAACTATTAAGATCAAGTTCTGCTTTTTACTACTATACATTGCAGGACTTCAGAATCTTGCCATTAATCCCATAGGATAAAAAACATAGTTTATACTTCAGAAGAGAAGATTATTACACAAGAGGAAAGTGGTTCAGGGATGGATTGTGAGTCAAGCATTTGTGTGATTAGTTAGTAGATAAGTTTAATATCTTTGAGGTCAGTAATGCAATTCTGAGGTCAAAACATTGCATAATAAATGAACAACTGCAGAAAGACTGGGCCAGAAGCCCGTGGAGGGGCTACCCACTCCGATATTCTTGCTTGGGGAATCCCCATGGACAGAGGAGCCTGGTGGGCTACAGTCCATGGGATCACAAAGAGTCAGACATGACTGGTAACTTAGCAAACATGCACTACTTAAATTAACTCATTTCTGTAACAGTAATCTTACTTTCCACTCCCATCATGACACACCCACAGCTCTTTATATCTTTTATCATCTGAAAGGCAAGACTACTGCTGAATTCAGGTAATAGCTCCCATAATCCAGCATGGAATTACATTGTGACCAAATGATTGACAGGGTTTAAACTTGGCAGATTTGTGTTCTGTTCAGATTTTTAGAATAACAGGCAGTTTTTAATCATGTGTTTGATTTGAAAGTCTGAGATATAATCAGAGATTATACTTCAGATTACAATCCACATTTCTCGGAGGGGATCTATTATTTTCAATCTTAAATCTCCCATGTGCCTCCAGTTCATGCAACTACAATGCTGGGCGATCAACATTGCTCAGAAAAAAAAAAAAAAATCAAACATCCTTGTTGAAAGAGGTAAAAGGAAAGAGGAGGAAGATGCAGTGTAGCAAGTTAAAGGGAGATTTTTGAGCTTTGCTGCAGGAATCCCAACATAATAATTCATACTTTAGCATTTCATAGGAAATATAAAGTTTTCTAACTTCTCTCCTTTCAGCCAGAAATCTATGCAACTCCACACACAGGGAAGATTTTAATTGAAAATCAGTTGCCACTTTTTTTTTTGTTTGTTTTAATAAGAAAATACTGTGATAATGGTACAGTTATTCTTGAGATTTTCCAGCATTGGTGGAAAAAAAATAAGCCTTAACTGAAATGATCTGTTTTTTTAAACAGATAATAAACAGTACATTGCATGTGTGATTTCATTATTATTATTACCTGATCAATGTTTCTATCAATTTATTAAGGTGTGAAAAAGATATGTTCTGAGATAGAGGGATAACAGTATGTCAAGGAGGCATAAAACAGTCAAATATATTTCAAAATGAGTTGAAATAGGTATTGTGATCCTATGGACTGTAGCCTGCCAGGCTCCTCTGTCCATGGGGACTACCCAGGCAAGAATACTGTAGTGGGTAGCCATTCCCTTCTCCAGAGGATCTTCCCAATCCAGGTCTCTTGCATTGCAGGCAGATTCTTTACCATCTGAGCCACCAGAGAAGCCCTCCAAAAGACAAAGCTAAATGAAAATCCCAATGCCTTAAGGCACGATAAAGCTATTTCTCTCTTGTTTTCTCAAAAATCACCCCAAGGTACAAGGGGAAAAAGAAACAAAAAACACAAAAGTGCACCATCCATGAAACTAGAAAAGAACTGAACAGTTCAGATAATGGTGTGTGAGGGTGGGAAGCAGGCGATAAGAGTTGGTTTGCCAAGCAAGCCTTGAAGAGACTGGAGGACGGGAAGTCCTAGCACATGGCCTGCAGTCTCACAGGTGGAGAGTGTTCCAGATGCGAGTCTCAGGCACAGAGAAGGGTGGGTGAGAGGAGCCGAAGGACACAAAGGTGTTGAGTACAGTCTGCATGTTGGACAGTGAGCCTCCCCATCCCTCCTCCACACAAGACAAACTAGTCAGGGTGATGCTTCTCCAGGTAAGAGAAAGAGGAACTTCCTCTGGAGAAGCTGAAATACCTCAAGGGAAAAATTCTACCAATATTGGCAATTAGAGATTCCCAAAAATAAATTCCCTTGGACAGCAAGGAGATCAAATCAGTCAATCAGAAAGGAAATCAACCCTGAATATTCATTGGAAGGACTGATGCTGCAGCTGAAGCTCCAATACTTTGGCTACATGATGCAAAAAGCCAACTTGCTGGAGTCACAAAGACTGAACTCAATTTAGTGACTGAACAACAAGAAATAAATTCAGCCTTTTTTCTATTCAGTGGGTCATCTTTTCATTTTGTTGATGGTTTTCTTTGCTTTGCAAAAGCTTTTAAGTTTAACTCTCACTTGTGGTAAAGACAACTAGTAAAGAACTTGCCTGGCAATGCAGGACATGAAAGAGATGTGAGTTTGATGTCTGGGTCAGGAAGACCCCCTGGAGAAGGACATAGCAACCTAATCCAGTATTCCTGCCTGGAAAATTCTGCAGACAAAGGAGCCTGGTGGGCTATAGTCCATGGGGTCACAAAGAGCTGGACATGACTGAAGGTGCACACACACACACACACACACACACACACACACACACACAGGTGCTGCTTAATTTTTTTGCTTTTTTTTTTTTTTTGCCTTCAATTCAGTTCAGTTCAGTTCAGTCACTCAGTTGTGTCCGACTCTTTGCGATCCCATGAAGCGCAGCACTCCAAGCCTCTCTGTCCATCATCAACCCCTGGAGTCTACTCAAACTCATGTCCATTGAGTCTGTGATGCCATCCAACCATCTTATCCTCTGTCATCTCCTTCTCTTCCTGCCCTCAATCTTTCCCACCATTAGAGTCTTTTCAAATGAGTGAGCTCTTCACATCAGGTGGCCAAAGTATTGGAGTTTCAGCTTCAACATCAGTCCCTCCAATGAACACCCAGGACTGATCTCCTTTAGGATGGACCAGTTGGATCTCCTTGTCCAAGGGACTCTCAAGAGTCTTCTCCAACACCACAGTTCAAAAGCATCAATTCTTCAGCGCCCAGCTTTCTTTATAATCCAACTCTCACATCCATACATGATCACTGGAAAAATCATAGCTTAGGAGACAGATATGAATAAGACTGCTATAATTTACATCAAAAAGTGTGCTGCCTGTGTTCTCTTTTGGGAGTTTTGTGGTTTCAGGTCTGATATTTAAGTCTTTAATCCATTTTGAATTTATTGTTTTGTATATGGTGTGAAGAAATGTTCTAATTTCATATATTTACATACAACTGTTCAGTTTTCTCCGTTCTATAGTTTTGCCTCCTTTGGCATAGATTAATTGACTGACCATAAGTGTGTAGGTTTACTTCTGAGCTCTCTACTCTGTTCTATTGATCGGTGTGTCTATTTCTGTGCCAGTACCAAGCTGTTTTGATTAATGCAGTTTTGAAGGATAGTCTGAAGTTGTACAGAATAAATAAGCAACAGGATATATTGCATAGCACAAAGAAATATAGCCATTATTTTTTAATGACTTAAAAGGAACATAATCTATAAAAATGTTGTATTGATATGTTGTTCACCTGAAACTAATAAAATGCTGTAAATTCACCTACCTGCATCAATTAAAAATGAACAGCCAAAATAAATCCAGTTCATTCTCCATTTGTTCACCAGTCTAAAACTCTGCCTGCCCTAGGAAATTCCGATCAGCATTTTGGCACAGAAGGATCATCTGATATACAAAGAGTGATTATGAAAAAGGCTAAATCAAAAGCAAATAAACAGACAAAGGAATGCAGAAGAAATAGGGGGCTGAACAATATTTAACACAGAAGAAGATGTAAGAAGATGATATTCTTTAAGAATTTGAATGACAAAGAAGTACACTTCTAAATATAAAGATATAGATATAAAAGCCTAAATATAATGTTTAAGAAAGTTTTGAAACTTTAAAAACTAGAAATGCACATTGAAGAGAAATGAAAGAAAATTAGAGAATTGATCTAGCTGGTCCAATATCTGATAGTAAGAGTTCTAGAGAGAATAAACAGAAAATTGTACAGAAAAATTATCAGAATGATGTAATAAATATTTCCAGAACCAAAGACCAGTCTCTAGAATGATGTAACCCAATGAATGCCCAGCACAATGAATAAAAATCAAAGACCTATTGCAGGTTATATCATCATAAATTTCAGAGCAATAAGGAAAACTTCTGAAAAACACTTTTTGGCAAGTCAAAGAATCTAGGAGAGGAAGAAGAATCACTTCAAAATTCCTATTTTCCACTAGACCTTAATATTTAAATAGATTGCTGTTCAAGGGCGAGGGTAGAATGAAGAAATCTTGAGATGTAAAGAGCGTCAAGTCATTACTTCTTTAGCACCATTAAAAAATATTTATTTATGTATGTATTTATCTGTTTGGGTATGTTGGCTTAGTTTCAGCTTGCAGAATATTTGTTGCCACATACATTGCAGCTCATGGGCTCAATAGTTGCCATGGCATGTGGGCTCTTAACTCCCCAACCAGGGATTGAACCCACTTCCCCTGCTTTGTAAGGTGGATTCTTGATTACTGGCCCACCAGGGAGGTCTCTGGAACCTTTCTCAGGAAACCACAGGAAGACATATTTCAACAAAATGAGGAGGTGGGAACTGAGAAGGAGAAAAGTCTTGGGTTCTAGAGAGCAGAAAGTAGACCACAGAGGGAAATGGACTCGCCAGTGACAGCAAAGCAAACCCAGAGTCAACAGCAGCCATGTGGCGCGCCCTGGAGTGATGGGAGGAGGTGGGAACAGGAGAGTAAAGGGAGCTGATGGATCTTCTGATACATCTGATCAGATGGAGAAATGATATTGAGAGAGTTTTGCACAACTGCCAAAGGATGTAAAAAGATTTAGTAAATATTCAAAGAAAATGAAAAAAAAATCATAAAAATATGTGTATATCAATTGTAGGCAAAGCAAAAGATGGAATAAAAATGAAAATATAATTGCAATGCATATTGATTATAAATACTTACATATGTGCAATGTATAACTGTAAATAATAATGTGGGGTTAATTCAAAATTAAATAAGATTATGTTGAAAGATTAAAGAGCATTGTTGTTGTCATTAATGTTCAATCATGTCTGATTCTCTGTGACCCCGTGGACTGTAGCCCGCCAGGCTCCTCTGCCCAAGGAATTTTTCAGGCAAAAATACTGGAGTTACTGGAGTTGGGTGCTATTTCCAGGGGATCTTCAAACCCAGGGATTGAACGTGCATCTCTTGTGTCTCCTGCGTTGGCAGGTAGATTCTTTACCACTAGTGCCATGTGGGAAGCCTCAAAGAGCATGCAAGTGTGCTACAATTCTCAACTCTGAAATACTGGATGAATATTGAATAACATTATTGAATCATAAGAAACATTATATATATATATATATATATATATATATATATATAAAATTATCAGGAGAAGGAAAATATTCTAAATGTTGAGTGACGTTTCCTCCGGGGAAAGAAAGAAGTAGACGATCAGGAGACAAGCAATATTGTTTTTGTCATAAGCTTCTTAGAACCATCGACTGCTTAAAACCATCTGCAAATAGTACTTTAAATAAAATAAATGTTAGTAAAAAGTAAGCTAAAAAATTCACTCAACATTTCTAAAACCTCAAGACACCAGAATAGATCTGGTCTCGTGAACAATGGTTGAACTTCTGAAATCAGTACGGATGACTTCTGGCATTGGACCACATTGACCGGCCATTGACCAGTGATGTTCAATAACACTGCAAACAAATGAATCCTAAAAGATGAGCTCAGATCACCATAGCACCACAGGAATCCTTTATTGTGGATTGCTTTTCGGTTTATGTTCAGCCACCAGGTAGGCCTGAAGGGGAGATAAATTTTGTTGTGAGAGAAAAGGAAGTATGCACCTGGAGGAAAGGGTCACAGCCTTATCAGCCCCTCATCGGTCAGCGAGGTGTCCACGCGAACACAGACAACCCAGGGGCTTCAATAAAATGCAGAAAGGAGGGTCAAAAGGGATGTGAGAATAAGAAAAGTCTCCTGGATTCCAGTCTCCAATGATCACTGAAATGTATGAAAGATAGCATAATTTAAAACAAATTTTGCTTTCTAATTAAAGAATAATCTTCACAGAATCTTGGTACATACTCTATGACACAGCTGTAACTGCTGGTTCAATTGATGTGTTTTTTTTCTCAGCAATAATATACTTCTCTTCTCTTTCTCGCTGAATGCAGACCTTTCAGAAAGGGTTGGCTTTTTATGACTTCAAATTAGAGTCTCTAATTTCCCCTATAAAACATGTACAGAATATATATGGGCAAGTATCTGTTACCTTCGCCATCAAGTGTTCCACGTTTCTGGAAGGCAGGGGCTCTAAACAGGAGGGGATCAATAGACAGCCTATATTTATCCCCTCTACCTGGAGCGCCGATGGCTCTTGTGATGTGAGTAACTCCTGGGTACCAGACACCAGAACAATCTTGCCATCTGTTTATGTGCAGGTCACCAGCCAACAGATGGGAAACCTGGGTGAGTTTGCTTTTCTATTTTGAGATTTACTGAGGACAGGGGAGTTTGTTCTGTTTCTCTCTCTGTCTAATACTGGAAAAGCACTTTCGTTTTTGGATAGTGTTGAAGTTCTAGAAAACACTTGTTCTATAATTAATATCAAGAGTTTTCTGTTTGCACAGACTGCTGTTATCAGAAGGCTGTAAGGGTTTGTTCAGGTGTTTAAGTTTGGTGGGAGACAGTGGTATATGCAGCTGTCTGCCCCTGCCTTCAGAAGGTCAGAGCAGAGAGCCGAGGTCCAGTCAAAACCCAGGACACAGCCTCTGGAGGGGGCTTCCGTGAGAGGAGCGGCAGGACTGTGCCCTGCTCCCTCTGTTCTACTGGGTTGGCCCTCCTCTCAAAGGAGAATCGACTCGCTAAATTTAAAGGGTACCGTTTCCACAATCTATTTAGTCTGAAGTTCTCAGCTTCACCTCCCTGGAGGAGCAAATGCCTGGAGGAGCAAATGGCAACCGGCTCCAGGATTTTGCTGGGAAATCCCATGGACAGAGGACCCCGGCGGGCTACAGTCCATGAGGTCACAGAGCGCATGAGCACATGTGTTTCAGCTTCACCAGCGAGCAACAGAGAGTGAAAACTTGATGTCCTGAGGCCCTCCTCCCCTGAGCCTGACAGTGGAAAGTCCTGTCCTGTGCATGACCCTGGGCACACCCTAGGTGTTTGTGTCCACAGGAAACCTGTCCTCAGCTTCATGCTCAGCTCGACGGAGGAGTCCCCTCCCTGTCACCTCCAGGTCCGTTGCTCCTGTGAGGTGAACAATTCTGTCTTGTATTGTGGTTGTTGTGGAGGACGGTCTGGTTTGAGCCCCGCAAATACTGAGCAGGTTATGTTGCGGCTCTTTCGCCTCCCATGAACTATGGCCAGTGAAGTCTAAGCTCCTAACACCCCCACAAAGCCACGTGACCATCAGGTTACCCAGTCTTGATGGTTTGGGTTGGAACAGGTACTTTGCGACCAGTGATGCCAGAGGAACTGTAGCTTTACAGGAACACAGGGTGAGGGGCGCCCAGGCCACCCAATGGGTCTAATACATGGTTGTTGCTTCAATACAGCCAGCTACATCTGTCAGCCTTAGTGCCACGGCTGCCATCTTTCCTGAGGGCACCTCCATGGGGTATCTTTGCTGACCCTCCCAAGCTACAATATTTCCATGAGGGGGACTTTCCCTTCCTTCTGTATCACATTTATTCAAGCCATGTCCCAATCAGCATTTCTTAGCCCCACAAGTCAGCTCATTCCTTCAAACCTAGACACACTCTGCTAGAATGAACAGGTGGGGTGAATTTGGTGTTATGGTACCCAGAATGAACATTTCCCCTTCACGGTCAAGTCTTCCTGGCTCACAGTAAATCTGTTTGAAGGACCCTAACATACCTCTGCAATCCAGCTTTAGTTGTTCCCAGCTTCTCACATCTGACAATCACGCCACTGTTGGTCTAAGCTTCAAACCCCAGTGATGGAATTCCACAACCTGAGTGTCCAGCTCCATATGAGAAAGATGTATATTCTAAGGATATATGTATACATACATACATATATATATATATATATATCTGTGTAGTTGCTAAGTTGTGTTCGACTCTTTGTGACCCCGTGGGTTGTAGCCTGCCAGGCTCCCCTGTTCATGGGATTCTCTAGGCAAGAATACTGGAGTGGGTTGCCATTTCTTCCTAAATATATATGCAAGTTTACTGCTGGAAACACCCAGATACTCTGGCAAATAGATTGCGGAGGAAGGCATGATGTCTAACTCCTGTCACAGAAAAGAGAGGAGGGTAATTCTGGGCCCATCTTGTCAAGAAACAGGAGTTCCAAAACTAAGTCTGGTGCCAACTGTGAATGTAATAAAATGATCACCTTGAGACATTAACATTGGCATAGCAGTTTATAGTTTACCAAGCTATAGAGAAACCATAACTTTTCTTTCTAAATTCAGGCTTTTAAAATTTCCCCCCAAAGTCTAATAGCATTATTTCTGTTGCTTTATAATAAAAATCCTTTTACTTAACTCCTTCTTGGCTCCTCAATATAAATTCCATTCTTATTCTGGTATTATTGTTGTGTTAAATCTGATCCAGAGTATTCTCAGGGTAAGTGTGCATTGATTAATAATCAAGATATTTGTTTCTTGCAGGTTCACAATAAACCTTGCAACATTCTCACTAAATTCAGGTAGTCAAGTGTAGGGATTGGAGGCTGATGCCCAAAACACTCTCAGATGGGCTCCTCTGAATATATTGTCAGTGATGCGTGGGTTGTCTCTAGGAATAAAGCTGGTGATATCAGTTTAACATGTTTGAGATTGTTACATGATTTTCAAATGTGCCCAAAGAGTAAAAGCCTTGCCCCATTAAAAACCTAACTCACGACTTCTTTTTTCCATTCTCCGATTTAACTTTGGATGTAGAATCACTGACTTTTAAAGATCAAGCTCTGCGTGGAAATGCATTTGTAATGACTATAATTTCTTGCTCTGGATTTTGAGTTCCCTGGGATCTGAAAGTAGCATTTGCTGAAGGTTAATGCAGGAAGTAGGATTCCATATTTTGAATGCTATAAGATACAGTCTGCACTGATAAAAATGGGTCTGCTTTATAGAATTTAAATGAATTTCGATCTTAGTGCTTCTTGACTGAAAATGAAAAAAATTGCCTCTGTGAGAGTCTAGAAACATTTGTTATCATGAACCAGTGGTCAAGCCTATCCTGGGATTTGTATGGAAATTGCCTTGAGCCAATTGCTGGGGAATTAGGGAATAGCCCTCTGACTATGATGCATAGTTTAATATGAGGCCATTTCTTGGGCCTCTAGCAAGCAATGGATGCTAAAGAAACACAGTAAAAATTCAATGAAGCCAGTGCTACAGCCTGGCCCTTCCAGAGAGAACTCCATCACAGTTCACAGTCTTGGGAAGGAGCTCAAATGCCCAAGGGCCTGCTTTGTCTCTCGATAGCTATATAAATTTAGGCAATTTATTTAGCTTACTGGAACTCAGTGTCACCACCTGTGAACAGCTCATCTTTATGCTTGTTTGTGATTTTTTTTTCCACAGAGACAGAATTTCTTAATTTTTATGGAGTAAAGCACTTCATGTTTTTTCTTGACATGAATGTCTGTTTTAGATCTTAATTTAAAAAAAAATTATTTATTTTTAACCAGAGGATAATTACAGTATTGTGTTGGTTCCTGTCATATATCAACCCGAATCAGCAATTCATGTACATATGACCTCTCCCTGCGCAAATCAAAACTACAATGAGGTATCACCTCACATCAGTCAGAATGGCTGTCATCAAGAAATCTACAAAGAATAAATGCTGGATAGGGTGTAGAGAAAAGCGAGCTCTGTTGTTTTAGGTCTTATTTAAGAACTCTTTTTTCCTTCACATCTAACCCCATCTCGTCATTTTTGATAGATGCTGGAGATTTCACTTCAGAAAAGAGGGCTAAAAGACAGACTCAGACTAAACCTATCATCAAATCAATAAATACTGCTAGGATGGTTGCATATGTAAAAATTAAATTAAATTGTCGCACAGTTCACCCAGAATGAACTGTGGATCGAGCATAGATCCTACATGAAAAAATGAAACATTAAAGTTTTAGATAATAATATATGGGGATCTCCTCATCATGAACTCTACCCAGGGAGTGAAAGTTGCTCAGTCATATCTGACTCCGCAACCCCATGGACTGTATAGTTCATGGAATTCTCCAGGCCAGAATACTGAAGTGGGTAGCCTTTCCCTTCTTCAGGGAATTTTCCCAACCTGGCGATCAAACCCAGGTCTCCCGCATTGCAGGCAGATTTTTTTTTACCAGCTGAGCCACAAGGGAAGTCCAAGAATACGGGAGTGGGTAGTCTATCCTTTCTTCCCTACCCAGGAATCCAACCGGGGTCTCCTGCATTGCTGGCAGATTCTTTACCAACTGAGCTATCAGGGAAGCCCTTTATACATTGCTTTGGACAATATATAATGACTAATGCTATATATCCAATATTATGATATATACAGAATATTTTTACACCCTAAATATTCTTTGTTCTCCACCTATTCATCCCACACCATCTCAAACTCCAGACAATCACTGATCTTTTTCCTGTCTCCATATTTTGTCATTTTTAGCTGAAACCATAGAGGATGCAGCCTTTCAGACTGGCTTCTTTCACTTATGAATAGGCATGTTGTTTTAGCTATTATGCCACTTTGTATTTCCAGATAAATTTCAAAACTAGTTTTTCAGTTTACATACTCATATAGTCACCTGCACAGTACCTGTTGGAATTTTTATTGGGATAGTAGTAAATATATAGATCAACTTGGGTAAGTTGCTATATTTAGAATATTGAGGCTTTTAGTTTTATCCCTTTATTCATTTACATGTTCTTTGATTTTTTTTCCTCATAATGTGCATACTTTTCTTTGTAGAGATGTTGCACATTTTAGAACTATTTTGTTTTCTGATTCTTCTTGAAGGAGCTTTGGTAAACTGCATTTTACTAAAAATTGGCCAGTTTCATCTAAATTTGAATATTCATTGGCACACATTTTTTCAAAACATCATTTAAAAATCTTCTCAATATGCTGTTTTTTTTTTAACATTCTTCTTTTCGTTTACAAATTTTGATTAAATTGCCATTAAAATTTTTTCTGTTTTATTAAGTTTTCAAAGAGGCCAGATTTGACTTGTCTTCATCTCTCTTGTATTATTTATTCACAGTTTATATTTCTATTTTTACTATTTCCTTTTTTCACTTTCTTTGAGTGTCCTTGGCTGTCCTTCATGAAAGAATTCTCCTTAGCTCATTGATTTCCAGCTTGCCTGTGATGTCTGCTGAGATGAAATTTCCCAGGTTTTATTTGCTTGAATAAAGGAGAAATGTTTATTTCTCCTTTATTCTTCCTGCATATTGTCAGTAGTTACAGAATGCTAGAGTGACATATTTTCTAATATCTCTTATATCACACACATATGCACACACATACGTATTATTAGTAACTAACTGGAATGTGATCTCAGATTTTTAGACAGCCTTTGCTCAGGAAAACTGCCTTCCCTAGTTGAAGCTCGGACTGTGACCTTGACCTCAGCACCAAGGGCAGATGGAGTTCACACCCAGCACCCCCACCCAGCAGATAAGACTGTTGAGAGCCGTGAAGGAGAATCACATGGCCTTGCTCTTCCTCCTTTACTGACGTTTCCCCTCCTTTCCTTCCTCCTCTTCCTCTATTCTTCTTGTCACTCTTAGCTCATCATTTTCCAGATTCTCAGAAGATTCACTCTGTGCCTGGAAAGTTGATTGAATCCCAACCAAACGCTTATTCTGTTAGCTCCTTGGCTGCTCAGTAGCCTTTCAAGAGCCCACCAGCCAAGCTCCCACATGTATTCCGTATGATTTATCTGCCAGATCACACTTCAGTGCTAGGTATGCACTTTTTCTCAAAAACAAATGCATGAAAAATGGCATGGTATATAAAAATAGTTTGGGGCTGTGACTGCCAAGGCTCGCAAAAGGAGCCAAGGCAACAGCAGCTGGGACCGGAAGCAGGATGAGTTGCTGTGCAGGGACGCTGCCTAACTTAGACAGGACCGCAGGGTCGGCGGGCTGCTAGGAGCACGCACCGCAACCTGCAGGCTCTGAATCAAAGGACACAGGATGGGGAGCCAGGCCTCAGGGGCGCAGACGGGCTTCATCAGCCTCAGGCCCATAGACCCCTCAGTCATGTCAGTCTCAGCACTTGCTCCTTTCTTCTTTCTAGCACGGGGGAAAAAATGTTTCTCTCTACTGATTATCTTCCAACATTTTTTTCTGAAACCTACTTTCTCCTTCACTTCCAATCTAATATTTTATCACTTCAGATGAGAAAAAAAGATATTGGTAATAAAAGGCAAAGAATCATTTTCTAGGTAAGGTGATTTGAAAAAATAAAAGAGACTAAACAATGAGTCTTTGAGAAAAAGGCTTCCCTGGTGGCTCAGATAGTAAAGAATCCACCTGCAGTGCAGGAGATCGGGGTTTGATCCCTGGGTCAGGAAGATCCCCTGGAGAAAGAAGTGGCAACCCACTTCAGTATTCTTACCTGGAGAATCCCATGGACAGAGGAGCCTGGCGGGCTATGGTCCACGGGGTCACAAAGAGTTGGACAAAACTTAGCAACTAATATACAGGCACACATGAAAAAAGAAAGCTTTAATGGGGTCTGGGTAATCTTTGTGGGTTTGGTTTCCTCCCCACTCTGTTTAAACTTAATGTAATATTGTATCAGAAAAAAAAAAAATCCTGAGCTATAACAGTCTGCTTAGTACTGTATCATTTATTAGATATTGGTCTCAAAAATAATGAAATACTACCATGTGGTTGGGATCCAACTCTCCATACTGTTATGAGATGAACCCCTAAGGGATATGGTATAAGCTAAGTTGAGTAGCAAAAATAATTCTAGAAGTTCTGTCTAATCTCACTCAATATTAGAACTTATTTTCCTTTATATATGCAGGCAAATGATCTCCTATAATTGCACGTTAAGCTAAGCAATGCTCTTTCAAAAGTGATCTCCTTAGGAGCCTTCGTCTGGAGATATTTTAGTTCAGAACGTGACATGTAGGAGGCCTGCTGGGATGACCCTCAAAACATCGTCACGTTTTCCCCAGTATTTAGAGACACAACAGATTTTCATCATCAGAGACCAAATCTGAGGTCTGGAAAGACTCAAGAGAAATAACAAGAAAACCAACTCTACTGAATAACGAGAACAATCAAGACAAATATGATGGTTTTTGATTAGTAATAGTGAACAAGTATAAAGAAAATTAATAAAATTGATGTCTTTATGATGTAGTTTGTATCTTGTTCCATAAAGAAATTCTTCAAAATGAGTTTTTATATCCTAAATGAATTTGTACACTTGAATAACTGTATAGCACGCACTGTGGGCACTCTTAAGGAAAACAAAACTGTTCCACGTGGTCTTATGCTGTGCATTATACTGTACACTGGGGGGCTGAAGCAAGAACAGTGGAGTTAGGGAGGGCCATGTGTCTGCGTCATTTGAAGTACTCTGTTGCAAGTGTTCCCCTGGCTGTGGTTGATTTTCACGATGGTCACAATTTAAGCAGGGCCCTTCGAAGCCCATTTGTCAGTACGTTGGACAGGAACAAGATCCCACCCTTTTAGCAGAGAATATCTTCCTTGATCTTCTGAGTTTTGTGTTTACCTGGCTGTGACAGGTCAGCACTCGGGAACTTCCTTGCCGTGTGTGGGACCTTTAGCCGTGGAGTGCAGTCTCTTAGTTGTGTCCTATGGGATCTAGGTCCCCCACCAGGGATCGAACCCTGGCCCCTGGCACTGGGAGCTAGGAGTCTCAGCTACTGGGCCACCTGGGAAGTCCTCTGAGAATCTTTTGGATGTATGAGAAATAGACGCTCTCACGTTGAGAAGACACATTAAAATAACTTTCAAAGCTCCTGTAGGTGTGTGATTGTTTTCAGTAAAACCAACAGCAGCATTTCACACAGTTTGAACTCAAATCAAAAGCAGATCATTATCAAGTGACCTTTGGTTCTGAGGACAGTACAGCTAACATATTGATACCACAACACTCTCCCACATTAACAGGTGAAGACTCTCAGAAAATAAGAGTGGACCTAATTGTTAAGGCTAACCTAGAACAGAAATTTATTAATAGAATTCGTTCAGAAAATGCTCTTTGCAGAAAAAAATTAATCATGCACTTTCAGGAGAATAAAAAAATTCATATTGTGTAGTGATTAGAGGCAGACAAAGCAATTCACTTTCCCTGTGTTATTTGGAATACAATTTACTATAAAAGATCATCCCACATTTGTAATCTGGATTATAATTATATTATAATCTGGATTTTATTATTAAACGTCACTAGGTTTTTATACAATGCACTGGATATTTGGTAATTATCTTCTCTTCCTCTTAAGCTCTTCAATGCCTCAATCCCTGCTCCAATGTGACCTCTGAAGGGAGGTTGGCTAGCAGCCAGTGAGGGGGCATTAAAGTCAGGACACAAAAATTGCAGTGTAAGAGACTTGTGTCCTGCAGACTCAGTCAAAATGGAATCTCTTACGTTTCCCCCAGTTGCCTTTGGGATCTGATTCTAAATTAGTATTTTGTGCTTCAAGCAGGTAGAAAGACAAAACACAAAGTTAATTCTACTGTTTTTCCAATTAAATGGAAAATTTAAATTCCCACTAATATAAGCAAACTATGCATAGACATGGGTTTCCCAGGTGGTTCTAGTGGTAAGAATTTGCTACCGATATAGGAGATATAAGAGACAGGGTGCGATCCCTGGGTCAGGAAGATCCCCTGGAGGAGGGGATGGCAACCCACTCCAGTATTCTTGCCTGGAGAATCCCATGGACAGTGGAGCCTGGCGGGCTACAGTCCATAGGATCACAGAGTCAGATATGATTGAAATGACTTAGGATGCACCCATGCACACACACATCTCTTTGCAAGGTGATTTTGGACGAGAATACCTACGTGAGGGACTAAGTTGTGTTCTACCTCATATCTTGGGGAGCACAGTTTAAGTAAAATGCATAGCCATTATTATGTTAATACAGACTAAGAGATTGCCAATAACCTATTGCTTCATGTAGGTAATTTCTGTTGGATTCTGACTTCAGTGGGTAATAATAAAGTCTGAATAAAAGATTCTCAGACCCACACACTTAATTAGTATACTTTGTTACTCCTCCAAGGTTCTTACAAAGTAGAAGTGTATATTTTTGAAGAAACTATTAGTTCTTACCAAATAAAGTTCTTTTATTTTTGCCACGCTAAATATAGCATGTTGTAAATGGGTTTACTAATCCTTTTAAGCTCCAATATCTGAAGATGCATTTAGATGCAGAATGTGAAATGCCATTCATTCAGAGACAACAGATATTTCTCTAGGGACTTGCCTCAGAAATAAAATAAAAAATTCTTTTATTATTTCACAAGTTATTTGCAGTGCAGGAAGCAACAGAAGAGAGCAGAAGCCTGTCCGAGGCTGGCCCAGGGGTCACACAAGCTTTCCTTGCTGATGTGGGTGGGGTGAGCCCCTGAGAGAACTGAGTCCCAAAGGTCAGAGTGGGGCAGGGTGTCTCAACTCGGGAGGTCAAGGCAGAGAAAAAAGGAAATGCCTTCTGAATTGGAGCAAAAAAAAAAATTGTGTGCAACTTTCCTACATTGTTCTTAACTTTTCCCTTTCCTGAAAAATAGATTAGCTGTTGTTTAATTTTTTGGCTGCACAGGTCCTGGGGATAGAATGATGGAGGAGGGAGTCTTGGACCTCTGTTTGTAGGGAATTTCTGGTGCCCAGGGTGTGAGGGTTTTCAGACGACTGAAAATCAGTATAAAAATTTCTGTGTTGGTCATTTAGTCATGTCCGACTCTGCGACCCTGTGCATTACAGCCTGCCAAGCTCCTCCATCCATGGAATTCTCCAGGCGAGAATACTGTATTGGGTAGCCATTCCCTTTTGCAGGGGATCTTCCTGACCCAGGGATTGAACTCGGGTTCCCTTCATTGCAGGCAGATTCTTTACCATCTGAGCCACCAAAAAGCTCTATCTTGATCTAGAAAAATGGTCCTGATGGAACCTATCTGCAGGGCAGCAGTGGAGACACAGAGGCAGAGAACAGACTTGTGGGCACAGCAGGGAAAGGAGGGGGAGGGGCACACTGAGAGCACAGAACTGAAACATATAAGCCAGCCCGTCAAAAGTTGCTGCGTGGTGCAGGGGGCTCAAATCAGGTTCTCTGTGATAACCTAGAGGGTGAGATGGGGTGGGAGGTGGGAGGGAGGCTCCAGAGGGAAGGGAAAAATGTATATCTATGGCTGATCGTGCTGATGTATGGCAGAAGCTGACAGTATTATAAAGTAATTATCCTTCAATTAAAAATACATAATAAAAACAACTCTATCTTGGAGGATAGAAATTAAAAGCTACTTGCTTCTTGGAAGAATAGCTAAGACAAATTTAGATAGCATATTAAAAAGCAGAGACATCACTTCGCCAACAAAAGTCTGTGTAGTTAAAGCTAGTTTTGCCAGTAGTCATGTATGGATGTGAGAGTTAGACCATAAGGAACGCTGAGAGCTGAAGAGTTGATGCTTTTGAACTGTGGTGTTGGAGAAGACTCTTGAGAGTCCCTTGGACTGCAAGGAGACCCAACCAGTCCATTCTGAAGGAGATCAGTCCTGAATAGTCACTGGAAAGACTGATGCTGAAGTTGAGACTCCAATACTTTGGCCACGTGATGTGAAGAACTGACTCATTGGAAAAGACCCTGATGCTGGGAAAGATTGAAGGCGGGAGGAGAAGGGAACAACAGAGGATGAGATGGTTGGATGGTATCACCGACTCGAAGGACAGGGAAGCCTGGCGTGCGGCAGTCCATGGGGTCGTAAAGAGTCAGACACGACTGAGCAACTGAGCAACAGCAATAGTCCAGGGGGAGGGGCCGCACGTTCTGAGAACACAGGGGACAGGCCCCCAGCCTCACCTCATCTTGTGCAAGAGGATGGAGGACCAAGTTTAATTTCTTAGGGGGAATCATCAAGCAGACACACACATACTTTAGTCCAGTTAGAAAAAAAACAAAAAGTGAGGAAGAGTGTTCCAAGCAGAGCAAGACAAGAAGCCTGAAAGCAAGGGAATGATTTCTTGAGAAATGGAATGAATTTCAGCGTGTCTGGAGCCTAGAATATATTGGGGTTGGTGGCTGAGCAGTTTCAGGACAGGGGCTGGGGAAAGGAGAAGCTGGTAAGAGAATAGAATGTAGATGCTGGCGAGGCTACATCAGAAGGGCTTTTGTAAGACAAGGAAAGAAATGAAAATTACTCTGAGAGGTGGATAACTTGAAGGGTTTTAAGCAGGAGAGTGAGATAATTAGAATTGAATTTTAAAAGCTCTTTCTTTCATCCTCTGTCAGGAATCCTTCTAATATTTGAAGACAGCTAGACAGCTAGCACACCTTATGGAGAAGGGAATGGCAGCCACTCTGTACTCTTGCCTGGAAAATTCCATGGGCGGAGGAGCCTGGTAGGCTGCAGTCCATGGGGTCGCTAAGAGTCGGACACGACTGAGCAACTTCCGTTTCACTTTTCACTTTCATGCACTGGAGAAGGAAATGGCAACCCACTCCAGTGTTCTTGCCTGGAGAATCCCAGGGACGGGGAGCCTTGTCTCTGGGGCCGCACAGAGTCGGACACGACTGAAGTGACTTAGCAGCAGCAGTAGCAGCATACCTTATTGCCATTTACCATTCTTAAATGGGGTGGTTTCCAGGGAACTTCCAAAAAGTTTGCCTTCTTTTGAGCAAATCTATGTTCCTCTGAAAATAAAGAATCTGAAGCTGAACAGAATGTTGCAAATGGGATATAAACAGCATAGAGCAGAATAGGATCCTGCTACCCTTGTTTGCTTAACTTTTACTCTCATATCAAAGCAGATTTCAGGTGCTGTGGCATATTGTTTATTCATTTTGAGGTTTATAGTAGACTAAAGCAAAACAGACATTTTTCTTCCCCTAACTAAAACTGATGTTTAGTCAAATCCCCCCTACCTGTGTAAGTAAGATTTTAAGTATCCCTATCAAATGGCATATTGATGGTTTTGGTCCATCCTTCATGTCTATCAAGATTGTTTTGAACCTTGACTGTGTCATTTGAGGCCCTGGCCATCTCTCTTAGCCTGTGGCAGCTACAAATTTAACAACGATGATTCCTGTGTTTTATCCAACCAGCGATTTCTCCATGGAGTTTCCCCTTCTGATAGACAATAATGATGTTTTTTTTACCTTTATTTATTCAGCCGGATAGTTCAGTTCAGTTCAGTCGCTGAGTCATGTTTGACTCTTTGCAACCCCATGGATTGCAGCATGCCAGGCCTCCCGGTCCATCACCAACTCCTGGAGTTTACTCAAACTCATGTCCATTGAGTCAGTGATGCCATCCAGCCATCTCACCCTCTGTCATCCTCTTCTCCCACCTTCAATCTTTTTCAGCATCAGAGTCTTTTCAAATAAGTCAGCTCTTTGCATCAGGTGGGCAAAGTAATGGAGTTGCGACTTCAGCATCAGTCCTTTCAATGAACACCCAGGACTGATCTCCTTTAGGATGGACTGGTTGGATCTCCTTGCAGTCCAAGGGCCTCTCAAGAGTCTTCTCCAACACCACAGTTCAAAAGCATCAACTCTTCGGTGCTTAGCCTTCTTCACAGTCCAACTCTCACATCCATACCTAATTACTGGAAAAACCATAGACGCACTTTTGTTGAAAGTAATGTCTCTGCTTTTCAATATGCTATTTAGGTTGCTCACAGCTTTTCTTCCAAGGAGTAAGCATCTCTTAATTTCATGGCTGCAATCACCATCTTCAGTGATTTTGGAGCCCAAAATAAAATGTCTCACTGTTTCCACTGTTTCCCCATCTATTTCCCATGAAGTGATGGGATCAGATGCCATGATCTTAGTTTTCTGAATGTTGAGCTGTAAGCCAACTTTTTCACTCTCCTCTTTCACTTTCATCAAGAGGCTCTTTAGTTCTTCCTCATTTTCTGCCATAAAGGTGGTTTCATCTGCACATCTGAGGTTATTGATATTTTTTCTCGGCAATCTTAATTCCAGGTTGTGCTTCCTCCAGCCCAGCGTTTCTCATGATGTACTCTGCATAGAAGTTAAATAAGCAGGGTGACAATATACAGCCTTGATGTACTCTTTTTCCTATTTGGAACTAGTCTGTTGTTCCAGCCAGATAGAAATCCACTCAAATATTTTCCAAATCAAATCTTATAAGATTCAAAGTAATATCATAAAGAACACAGACAAATGTCTCGATGAAATCAATTCATGTGATTTCTTGGATCTTATCCATATCTTCCAGTGTAGTGAACCATTTAAAAATGATTAGCAAGCATCTTTTCACCTTTATAACAATCAATTAAAAAGCCCTTGTGAAGCCTGGCCAGGTGTCAGCATCCATCTTTTGGACTCGGAGTTTCTGGGTTGCATTCTTTCATCTGCAGGGATCCATTTACCATCGTCAGTGTCTGTCAGCTCTTCCGTCCTCTGTGATTTCTTGAGAATTACCAAAGGGGTGAGGTCCTTTGCTGGCACTTCTCACAGTGGATTGTAATGGACAAGTAGATTCTCTCTGTCCAACGCCCCCCTGTCTTCCAGCAGTGGTTTCCCCAATGGTAATGGACAGCAGTACCTGACTCTAGGACAGTGGTGAGAATCGCGTGAGTTCACGTATGCACGCTCTACTTTCTTATTAGAACAGTGTCCAGTTCACAGCAAGTGCTTAGTGATGGTGAGTGTCAGCTATGAATGAATTTGCAGATGGTTGCTCTCTGTTTATTAACATTTGGCTAAATTCTCTGAGACCTCAGGCTGGTCTTATTACTGCTTTGAAAATAAAATTCTAGTCTGATATGAGGATGATAATCATCTCTGTTTTTCTCACAGAGGATCAAACACAACACCATGACAGACTTGCTGCCCACAAATAGGGTTTGGGTAGTAGGTACATATTGATGCTGGAATGACTGAGCTTGAACTCAGCCATTTTTAAATACAGGAGACAAATGCAGACAAACAGCTCTTCTGTACACAAAAGTAGACGCAGCTTGGTTTTACTCTCTTTTTTTTTTCCCCTTGGTAAAATCATTTCTGGTTATTCACCAACCAAGTCAAACATCTTGATGGTTTTCGGTTTTGAGATAGCTATGAGATGGAAAATATTGATTTTGTTTGGAATGTCTATAGTCATAAGTGATTTTTCATTTTAATTCATGTATTACAGTTGAATTAGCCAGTTATTAAATTCTCCAAAATACATCCACTTGGTAGATAAAAGCTGTATTTTAAAACATGCATAAAATAAATAATAGATACACTTTTTAAAATGTGTTTCACCATTTTTCCTTGTGTAGTCCTGCCAGAGTTGGTCCACGCGGTAATTCTTTGTACTCTGTTTCTGTAGAGAGGATGTTCCCATACTAAAGAGATGATTCGAATGCAAAAGAGAGTCACTGTGAAGTTAAGTTTGAGAAGTCTGCGCTCAATCAGAAGGGAACGCTGCCCATTCATGCTGTCATAAATACAGGGGCATGACGGTGTGGTGGGGCAGGAGGTCTAAACACTTCTGAAAAACTCGCCTTCTGTTCCGTCTCTAACATCATTGACCTGGTTTTGGCTTAATTTGAAGAGCCACCGGAATTAAATATAGTGCATACAAGAGGCAGGCACACAGCTGGGACTCCAAAGCGGATCAGTATAAGTGCTCACTGCTTCTGAGACCTCTCTCTGGCTCAGACAGCCACGAAAGGAGAGTTAAACAGACCAAAATGCACCAAGAGTGAGAACTGGCACCCTAAATAGATCGGTTCCTTGGTTATTATGGTAGATACAAAACGGAAAAGAATCTTGATTGAATCCTATGTCCTCATTCCAAGAACGGAGTCTAGGAGTTGGAGAACTCAGAGAGGGTCTTTGTATAGACATTTGAGAAAACTGAAGCTAGCTTGGGATCGAAATTTCTTCCTGGGCCACCTTGCCCCATGTACTGTGGAACTGATTCATCTTGGGTAGGTGTTACTGACTTCTCACCAGGCGCCATAAACCATGCCCGCAGCTGGCATGTGGGCAAATGCTGTTCCTTTTTTGGTGCGTGTATCAGTTGGTTGTGTCTTAGCCGGGGCTCCAGGGAGTGGAAGTTCTGTCTGAGGCGGCTCTGAAGTTGCCGGTGCAGATGTTCAGAGGCGTCAGTGAGTAGCAATCAAGTAGCTTTCTTATTTACGTCTAGTTCCTGGCTGCAGTCCAGCTCCCAACTGTTGCCAGCTGTGTTAAAACACTTGGAGGGATGTGGCATTCTTTCTGCCAGAGATTTCATTTATTCATTTTTCTTCCTTAGAAATAAATGTCTGAGACTGAAGCCACTTCAGAAGAGGAAGTAGGCTTGGCATGTATGTGTTTGTGTGTGTGGCGTCCTGTTTGAAAAAACAAAAGAACACGCAAAACAAGCTAGTCATTACCGGAGGAGAGGATCCTAAGCAGACTTTTGTGAGGAGGGCATGTAGTGACATCTGTTTACTTACCCAACGCCCATTCCTCTTGCCTCCTTGCAAACAGATTGTTGTGTTTATCTGGTAATTCTCTTTTCTCTATAATGAAGGACATGTATAATAGTATTTAAAAGGAAAAGAAAACAGCACAGCACTTCAACCTTCTAGGAGAAGAAGAGGAAAAAAAAAATGATACCGAATCCCCCTCAAAGATATAATGACATTTAGGGCTGTAGTTGGTGAAATAACGTCCCCATAGACATCCCTGGAATCTGTGGATGTGTTACTTTACATGGCAAGAGGGAACTGAAGCTGCCTGTGGAATTAAAATTGCTTATCGGTTTTGGAAGAGGGGCAGAGGACTCAGAGTGATGCGAGGCTAGGCTCACCCCTCCACTGCTGTTTCTGCAAGTGGCCAGGGGGCCACAAGCCAAAGAGTGCCGGTGGCCTCTGAGATGGGAAAAGGTGCTTCCCTTTGCTTCCAGGAGGGAGGGCAGCCCTCTTGACACCGCAATATTAGCCCAGTGAGACCCGGCTTAGACTTTTATCAGAGCTGCAGGATAAACGTGCTGGGTTTTTTTTTTTTTTTTTTTTTCAGTCCAGGTCTTTATTTTTACACCCATCAGGCCATAAATTCATAGGGAATGGGCTCCAACAGTTCGGGTTCCCTTCCATTGGTACTCACAAAGTGTGCCTCTCTGGGTGGAGCAGGCTGGCGCTTCAGCTGAACCCAAGTCCCTTTCTCTTTGGCTTCCTTCTTTTTCTGATCATTTTCCTTCACACGTTTCAGGAAGCTCTCTCGGCTCTTAGAGTGCTTAATATGCTCGTACGCACATTAATTCTCTTGGCAAGAATCTTGCCCTTGTTTGTTTACAATGATGCCAACAGCATGCTGGGTAACATTGTAGACTCTCCCAGTTTTGCCATGGTAACATTTATGGGGTGTTCCTTTTTGAACAGTACCCATTCCCTTGATATCTACAATATCACCCTTCCTGTAGATTCGCATGTATGTGGCCAAAGGAACAACTCCATGTTTTCTGAAAGGCCTGGAGACCATGTAGCGGGTGTCCCACTTCTTTCTCTTTGTGTTGATCATTTTGGCGAATCAGGCTGAGAAGCCGGGGGAGAGACTGGAGGCAGCGGGAGCCACATGCTGGCCTTACCTGGCTAAACATGCTGTTTTAAGCCCCTGAGTCTGCAGCGACAGTCACAGGCACTCCACTGTGTACAGGCAACCATAAGTTCATTCTCTGTCGCTTGCTGTTTGTAAAAATTTATTTTTATTGTGGTAAAAGTCACACAGTATAAAACATTACTATTTTAACCATGGGATTTCCTGGTGGCTCAGATGGTAGAGAGTCTGCCTACAACGTGGGAGACCAGGTTCGATCCTGGATGGGGAAGATCCCTTGGAGAAGGAAATGGCAACCCATTCTGGTATTCTGGCCTGGAGAATTCCATGGACGGAGGAGGCTGGCAGGATACAGTCCATGGGGTCACAAAGAGTCGGATATAACTGAGCGACTTCTCTTTCATTTTAACCACATTTCACTGTACAGTTCAGTGGCAAAACAGTCACATTGCCGTAAAACTCTCACCATCATCCTTCTCTGGAAGTTTTCACCCTCCTGAACTGAAACTCTTTCCCCATTAAACACTGAGTCCCTGGTCGCCTTCCCCACCCTGCAACCCCAGGGCTCTGGCACCTACCAGTGTACCTTCTGACTATGAACTGGGCTATTCTAGGTACCTTGAGTGTCATGAGACATTGTCTGCACCTAGTGTACACCGAAATGCATTTTTCAGGCTAACGTAATATATATCCTACAGACAGATTGTACCTCTTTCTTCCTCCCCCGTGCTGCACAGTAGGCTCTCCTTAGACATCTGTTTTATGCATAGAGGTGTGTGTATGTCAATCCCAATCTCCCAGTTTCCATCTCTCCTTTCCCCTTGGTGTCTACACGTTTGTCCTCTATGTCTGCGTCTGTTTCTGCTCCGGGAGTAGATTCATCTCAGGCAGGGCTTTTTCTCCCTCCCCGAGGGCACCTCACTGCCCTCTCCTCCCCCTAAGCTTGTGCTTGGCTGCTTCCCCCACACGCAGCCCTGTCTCCATCCTTCAGCCTCCACTTCCCCACTGAACCTGGAAATAATTTCTCCAGCTTTTTGGCTTTCTCCCTGTTCTTTTCTTTACCTCATGCACTGACAATTTTAAATTATATGCGATTATTTTCTTATTTTCTGTCTATCTTTGCTGCTAGACTGAGAGATTCATGAGGCCAGGAATCTCCTTTGTGTTCTGATATACCCCCAGGGCCAGTGCAGCTACGCGTACAGAGCTGTGCCCAGTAAGTATCTGTTAGTTTTAAAGAAATCAATATATTTACGTTAATTCTCTTTTTGAGTTACTGGTTTTATATTTATCAATCTGCAGCTTTGTACTTAGTCATTATAAAGTGAAAAATAGCATTATCTAACGTTTCACATGTATAGTATTTAGAACACTCCCGATTCTAATTTTTAAAATTTTCTTTGCTCTTCTCGACAGATGTGCTTTATTCATATCGCCCTGATAATCACTCTGTGATATTCTCCAAAACTCATATTTAGATTTTTAATTGGTATTAACGTTATGTATAAATTAATTTTAGAAGAATCTTTATCCTTCCAGTATGCGGCCTTCTCATTAAGTGTCACAATGTGGTTCTCTTTTTATTTAAATAGTCTTTAATCCCTCAGGAAACTTTTATATTTTTAAGTGAAGTTTCCTAATTCCTAACTTATTCTTTTTGTAGGCTTGTCCAGAGGTATTTTATTATGTAGGTTGCTATTATGAATTATTTTACTATTATATGTTCTAACTGTTGATTGCTGATATTCGAAAGGTCTATTTTTAATAAAGTTTGTAGGATTGTTGGGAGGAGGCATACACAAAATGGTTAGCACAGTATATTTTATAGACTGCACGTTCTCAAATACTTTTCTTCCTTTCCTTGTCCTCTTTCTCCTCATCCTTGTTATTACATATTATCAATTTCTATATGTGTAAAGAAAGGCCTTTTTGTTGGACTTTCCTGATGGTTCAGTCAGTAAAGAATCTACAGTGCAGGAGACGTGAGTTTGATCCTTGGTTTGGGAAGATCCCCTGGAGAAGGAAATGGCAACACACTCCAGTATTCTTGCCTGGAAAATCCCATGGACAGAGGAGCCTGGTGGGCTACAGTCCACAGGGTTGCAAAGACTCGGACACGACTTAACAACTAAACCACCACCACCAAAGACCTTTTGCTATGTGCCTTCCAATAGTTACAGTTCTTATTTTGTCTCACACATCGTTACATTAGTTAGAAACTATAAAAGAGTTTTAAGTAATTAATGCTATTCATTAACTCTTATTACCTAATTAGAGGCAAGGGTGGGCGTAGGGGCAATGCAGGCAGGCAGGAGTGGGGCTGTCTGGCCTCCTGGGCAGGGCTGGCGTGGACTCTGGGCTGGCCATCGGGGGTGGGGGCGTAGGGCTTAGGGGGTCACAGCCCCTCTGTCCTCCCCATTGGCAGAGTTCATATCACTGGTGGGAAAGACAAGTGTTTGCCACTGATTTTATTCTTTTCTTCATCCATTTTGATTCACTTTGGATTTAGGGCTAATTCCTCTGATTCTAACAGATGAACTCAGTTTAAGTGCTGGTTTTAGTTTATTTGCTTTGTGCATGGAGTTTTGTTTTCATCCTTAAATGTGTCTTCACTGATACCTCAGAGGCCTGTTGGAAATGTTGCACTGGGGCCACCAAAGCACCATCAGTTTGGACCTGGATCTTAAATCATCCAGAATGCACCCACTTCCTCAGAGGAGCTGGCGAATCTGTGTCCTGCAGAATCCAAGTAAAAGCCAGGAACCAGCTTACAATTCTGTCTTCTCACTTCACAAACCTGGAACCATTCGAGAAGCATGCACACATCTAAAAATAGGCTTCATTTATTTAGAAAAAAATCAGATGCTATTTTAACGTAAAGGGTTTCCCTTTCCTTCTTGTTTCATAAAAACCAAACACAGTTCATTTTGTAATGTAAATGCTCCTTTTTGTTTTAAGAAATTATGGAGGATGTCTCAAGCTCCTTTTATAGCATCAAAGCAACATTGCACCAGACACACCCAGGCACGTAAAGAAGGCTTTTACTCTTGGCTGTTGCAACAGAGACCGGGGGCCAGAACTCAGCCTGAGGTCCATGGAAACACGGGCTAGGCAAATTTTAAGAGCTGGAGTGAGAGTGGGTCCTAAGCCACTGTGCTTGTTAACTGGCCTTCTCCAAAGGCCAAATCAACTTTCTAATAGCTTCGGGACAGAGGTGGTTTTACCATTTGGAGAAACCGAGAGATGGGGGGGTCTCTTCCTTGAAAACCCCACTCCCCAGGCGTGGCTCCCAGGTCCTAGAGAAAGACAATCCTAGGTGGTAAAACCAACAAGAGGCTTTTCAAAAAAAAAGTGTATCTCAAAGGGGCAATGGCAATGACAAGTTTTCCTAGAGTAGATGCTCTCAGGGAAGAGAGGGCAGGGCCGGGTGATGAGAAGCCTGTCCAAAGTGTAGTCGAGGCAAGGGGACACCAAGCCCTGTTGGCCACTAGAAGTCATCAAATCAAAGACAGAGGACAGCAGGTTTCCATACTCAGGGGTGTGTATGTGTGTGTGTAAGACAGATCTTGTCCAACTCTGATCCTGTCTTTGCCCAAGGCTATTCTCTCCCTGCCAACAGCTCCTCCTTCACTCTTGTCTTTCTGCCTCCTTTCCGTAGGAAGCGCCCCCCAGACCTCCCCTCTCCCTCTGGCTCACTCTGCTCTGCACTGGTCTTGCTGTGACTACATTTCCTTTTCCTTCTATTCATGGTGTATAACTCATCCACGAACTCACTGAATACTAAGAAAAGAAAAACGGACTAAGTACCAACGTTTGCCACGCATGATTCTAGACTCGGCAGTGCAGGGATGAAATCCACACAGTCCGTGGTCTCGAGAGGTTTACAGTGCGAGTGGGGCAGCTACTAAACACAGACTCGGAGCCTGAGAAGCTCTCTTTGCAGGAGTAAAGCAGAGCGTGCAGGAGAGGTCAAATGAGGCTCTGGTTTGGGCTGGCGGCGGGCAGGAAGAAGGTACCCCTCTTCAGTCTGGGCTGGAGGTGCCTGGATGCGCCGGGGAGGGGGCCAGAGTGAACAGTGTGACGATGCTCAGATGGTCCGTGGACAGGAGGCCAGCGTGGCTGGAGCTTAGCGATCAGGAGGAAGGGAGGGCAGATGAGGCCGACAGGGACGAGGAGGAACTGCGCTCGGACTGAGGTTTGACCGCAAGGGAAATTTACAGGCGCACGGAAGAATGAAAGTGGTGCGCGTCTGTTTCCCACTCCCTCCCCCGCACTTGCGGGTTAAGCCATACATCAAGGGAGATTAATTCTATGTTTTCCTGGAAGGCTCAGTTCTTCACACAGACCTGCTGGGTCTATGCCTATTACTGCTGTGGTCGGCTCTGGGGGGGGACTCCCAAGGATGGAGACTTCTCCCATCTCAGTGACGCGGCTCTTTCTCTGGACCTCGGCTGGAATCCATATTTGAATTTACTTGGCCTGGGAGTTCAGATAATAGTACTTCCACCATTCTCATGTGCCTGCGCACGTCGCTTCAATCGTGTTCAGATTCTTTGCGACCCTGTGGACGGTAGCCTGCCAATCCTCTGTGCATGGGTTTCTCCAGGCAAGAATACTGGAGTGGGTTGCCATGCCCTCCTCCAGGGGATCCTCGCGACCCAGGACTCAAACCTACTGTCTGGACCTGTGTTAGCAGAAGGGGTCTTAACCACTAGGGCCACCAGGGAAGCCTCTCCATCATTCTTAGGTATATAAATGTGGGAGCCCCATCTTTGCATTCTACACACTCAAAGTTTCTTTGTTTGGAAGCTTAAACTGTGGTTTCCATGAGATTAATTGATAACATTGTATTAGATGCAGTGATCTTTTTAGAGAAGATAATGTTCCAACATTTGCATCAGGAATGGACTGCTAACCCTAGAACCCTCAGACATTGCTTATGTTAGACCGCAGATTTATTGTGCTGAAAGTAGCTTGGAAGTTTCCAGAATGTTCTCCTCTAGCTCTTTCATTTACCAGCACAAGGGTCCATCCCTAGAATGAGTAGGCTCTTCCCACACTTTTCTCTGTAATCTAGCAGGTCTGTAGCCACAGTCTTCTTGACCAGCTCAGGAGTGAGTGTGGTGTTTGTGGAGGAGACAACGCATTTGGCTTCATGAATTCCGCTTCATGCAATGCCTTTGCTAGGAAATGGAAATAATTGCTCTTCCTTATGCTTCTCTCTCTTTTCCTGCTGCAGCTTCACACAGTCTATCGATGAAAAGGAGCTTCTCAGGAAAATCAGACTCTAAACCCTCTAATGGCAAAGGAACATATTACAGAGAAGTAGCTGTCAATTCCACAAGTTAAGCAAATGCCCGCTCTGGTTTTACGTGGAGACAGACAGAAGGACAAACCAAATACCAGGCGAGACATCCTGGGACCCCAGATGCTCCAAGCGCTGAAGATGTTCATCTAGTATTTCTGCAGATCTTAACATAGGGGCAGAATTCTGTTCATTTTCACCAGTGAATTAATGGGCAATGGAACTTAAGCAGACTTTCCTTGGTGAAAAACTGGGGTTCCATGCTGTTCTCCCAGTAATAAGTTGAAGGGAGCATGGGCCAGCTCCAAATTTAAGGCACTTTTCTGTTTATTTGCTTGTTTTTAGGAAACATTTAATCAGAAAGTGAAAAGTGAAGCTGCTCAGTTGTGTCAGACTCTTTGCAACCCCAGGGACTGTAGCCTACCAGGTTCCTCCATCCATGAGATTTTCCAGGCAAGAGTACTGGAATGGGTTGCCATTTCCTTCTCCAAGAGATCTTCCTGACCCAGGGACTGAACGTGGGTCTCCTGCGTTGTAGGCAGATGCTTTACTGTCTGAGCCACCAGGGAAGTCCTTTAATTCAGAGCAACCTGATAAAATTTAGCCTCCTTTATGCTACACACTATGTGAATTGTTGAGAAATGTTGCTGAATGGGCACTGACCTGACCGTGAAGAAACAGAAAGTTCGATGGTTGTAATAAGCAAGATATAGCACATCACGTGGAGAAGGCAATGGCCACCCACTCCAGTACTCTTGCCTGGAAAATCCCATGGATGGAGGAGCCTGGTAGGCTGCAGTCCATGGGGTCGCTAAGAGTCGGACACGACTGAGTGACTTCACTTTCACTTTTCACTTTCAGGCATTGGAGAAGGAAATGGCAACCCACTCCNGTGAACTTCCAGATGTTCAAGCTGGTTTTAGAAAAGGCAGAGGAACCAGAGGTCAAATTGCCAACACCCATTGGATCATTGAAAAAGCTGGTTTTACTATTTGGTGTTGAGAGGATGGGAAAATGTTTGACATGTAAGTGAGTTTAATTTACAAGCTGTGCTTCCCTGGTGGCTCAAACAATAAAGAATCTGCTTGGAATGGAGGAGATCTAAGTTTGATCTCTGGGTCGGGAAGATTCTCTGGAAAGTGGAATGGCTCTCCACTCCAGTATTCTTACCTGGAGAATTCCATGGACAGAGGAACCTGATGGGCTACAGAACATGCTCATGTTTTTGGAAAGCAATTTGCTTATCCTTTTATCTTAGTCTGTCATAAGATAGAGATTTTGGAAAACAAAAATATAGTGAAAATACCTGGGTAATAAATCCACTTCTTTAAGTGGGTATAAGATTGCTCTTGGATTTCTGTGGTGGTTCAGCAATAGAGAATCTAAGTGCAATGTAGGAGCTGCAGGAGACTCCAGTTCGATGCTTGGGTTGGGAAGATACTCTGGAGGAAGGCATGGTAACCCTTTCTAGTATTCTTGCCTGGAGAATCCCCATGGGCAGAGGAGCCTGGTGGGCTACAATCTATAGGGCTGCACAGAGTTGGACACGACTGAAGTAACTTAGCACTCATGCATACATGAGGATGTAAAAGCAATAAAAGTTTGGATGGCATTCCATATTTGTCATTTACTCAAAGACAATGCTTTTGATTTTCCTAAGAATTCATTATTTGTTAATTATTTGCAACCACTCGCCAAATCATGCAAATGTTAGAGTTCTCTTTCAATCAGAATTCCACAGAAGAAAAGATATCAAAGAGAAAAAGAAAATGTAAGAAATATCTCATTTTATATAAAAACGTGTGTTTCTGAAAAACTGAGCAACACCTGGGTAATAAAAGAACCCATACCTTAAAAAGAGAGAAAGATCTGTGTGTCTTCTACATTGTGACTCTGTCCTGTTGATGGTTCGACGGGGCTGGATCCTTCACTAGACTTGATGACACTTGATGAGGGAGGAGGAAGAAACATCTTCTAAGCAGGCAGAGAAGCAGGGTGGGTTGATTTTTCTTAAAAGTCGACTCTGCAAACCATACATTAACTGCCACTTAGGTCTGTTCCTTTCCTGCAGGGCTGTGGATGAGTCATCTTGGTTCATTATTCTTTAAAAATAACCCAGAAGACGAGTTGACAACTGAAGGAAGCCCACCTCTGGTGTTTAAGAAACCTGCTAGGTCCCCTCCTGCAGGGCAGGGAGGGGCTCCGTGCTGGGCAGCGCATGCGCAGTCTCCAAATAGCCGTCTGCTCACCTGTGAGGAAAGCTTTGCCCCAAAGGACCGAAAGCCTTCAGTAGATTCTCACAACCCAGCTCTGTAATGCACTTTGCTGAGTCTTTCATGAAAGGAGTCATTTCTTAATTTTCCTGGCAATACAGTGAGAAAATATCAATTTCCTGAATAAACCAACCCCCTGTCAATTCAGTTGTGGTAGAAAAGTAGAGAAAAGGGAAGAATCCTTCGTTTTGCACTTGACAACTTAAATGTTATATATGCGGAATCATCCCTAACTGCATCCAGCTACCCTTCCTTCTTCCGTCCTTCTTCTTTCCCTCCTTTCCTTCTTCGATATCTGTTATAATAGTCAGAAATTTTCTGGGTGCAGGGCATAAACTGGTTAAGAAAAGCATATATATCCAAAGAGGTAATAATCTAGCATGATGTGTGTTGTAGAAATATATTTTGAGCCACATATATATATACATTTGCATTTTGTAATAACCACATTAAAAAAAAACTAAAGAGAATCAGGTAAAATGAATTTGAATTATGTATTTGATTTGATTAAATCTTATGCATCCAAAAGAGTATCATTGAAATCTTTTCCCTTTTTTGTTTTGGTTTTATATCTTCAAAGTTTGCTGTATATGTTTTTTCTCCAATTCTACTAATTTAAATCCATCTTTTGTGTTTCTTCTCATCTTTGTTTCTGTTGCAGACAACTTTGAATTCTGAATTCTGCATCCTCCCCCCAGCTTTATTGAAATATAATTTACAGGTAATGTGATGTGACTTCAAGGTATACAACACAGTGACTTGATACATATTGTGAATTGATTACTACTATCGGGTTTCCCAAGTGGCTCAGTGGATACAGAATCTACCTGCAATGCAGAAGACACAGGAGATCTGGGTTTGTTCCCTGGGTCAGCAATATTTCCTGGAGGAAGAAGTGGCAACCCACTCCAGTATTCTTGCCTAAAAAAAATCCCATGGACAGAGTAGACTGGTGGGTTGTAGTCCAAAGGATTGCAGAGTCAGAGATGAACTGAGCTACTAAGCACAGCACACAGCGTCTGTGAGTCTAAATCTGTATAGGGGTAGTTAACATCTCTATTACCTTACATAGTTATCTGTTTATTTTTGGTGTGCTGCTGTGAACATTCAACACCTACTCTTCTAGCAAATTTCCAGTGTATAATACAGTATTTTAATTATAGTCACCATGTTGTACATTAGATCCCCAGAACTTATTCATCTATGTTTTTCTCTTTTTGACTGCTCCTCATGGCATGCAGAACTTTCCTGACCAGGGGTCGAACCTGTGACCCCTGCAGTGGAAGTGCAGAGTCCTAACCTCTGGACCCCCAAGGAAGCCTTCATCTTATAACTGGAGGCTTGCACACTTTGACCAACATCTCCCCATTTCTCCCCCTCCCCAGAATCAGGCAAGCACCACCCTACTCTGTTTCTGTGAACTTGGCCTTTTCAGAATCCACATGTAAGGAGAGTCATATAATATTTGTCTTTCTCTGTTTGATTTATTTCACTTTGCAAAATGCTCTCAAGGTCCATCCACGTCACATGTGACATGATTTCTTTCTTTCTCACAGCTGAATAATATTTCATCATATATACGTGGCATAGTAGGTAGGGGAAGAAGAATGTTCCAGAAGGAAGGAGTACTACACAGTAGAAAAGCTCTAAGAGACAACATTCTCTGTCAAACAGTTAGAAGAAGCTCTGAGTGATCCAGTTCAGAGTGGAGAGGTTTGGGATGGTATTATGCTGAGACTGAGGTTGGTGACAAACACTGTGGACCAGGAAAAGGACATCCATCCATGATTAGCAAAATCTGAAAAATTGTGCTTTAATTGTTTTGTATCATTGCTAATTTTCTGGTTTTGATAATCATCTTATGGTTATGTATGGTGTTACCTGAAAAGAAATTGGTAGAGTTTTTGGATCTATTGGAACTCGGATCTTTTTTACACATTTAGGTCTGAAAAATGAAAAGCTGAAAATGAAAAAGTCCACTAAAGCCACCTTAGGGACTGACAGCTTCCTATCACTCTTTCCCTTGAAATCCATGTCCACATGATCGCTTCATCCCATTGGAAGCAGAAAAGAGGAGAGGCAGGAAATGATTAGTAGACTCTTGCAACAGTCAAGGCAGAAGCGAGGAAGGGTAATTTATTTAGGATTATGGATGTTGGGGAAAAACACGTAGGGACCAGAGAAAAGAAAACGGCAGCACCACAGGATCGGCTTCTATCTCGTGAGATGGTATTAAACGTGGTTTCTGCATCAGCAGCTCCTTTCAGAATGAATAACTGAGTTCACACACGACCTACTAATGGCATCTTGGGACATTTATCACAGGAAAATGAAGACTCGTCATCAAGCGGGAGACTGTACACAGATGCCTGATCAGCTTTATTCACAGTGCCCAACGACTGAAACGGAGAAGGCAGTGGCACCCACTCCAGCACTCTTGCCTGGAATATGCCATGGACGGAGGAGCCTGGTGGGCTGCAGTCCATGGGGTCGCTAAGAGTCGGACACGACTGAGCGACTTCACTTTCACTTTTCACTTTAATGCATTGGAGAAGGAAATGGCAACTCACTCCAGTGTTCTTGCCTGGAGAATCCCAGGGATGGCGGAGCCTGGTGGGCTGCCGTCTATGGGGTCGAACAGAGTTCGACACGACTGAAGCAGCTTAGCAGTGACAACTGAAAAAAGCCCAAGCATCCAGTGGGTAAATGGTTAATGCACGGCAGCACTCCCATAATGTGGAAAACTGCTCAGCAGTCGAAGGGGATAAACTGTTGATTATCACTTGGATGAAATGCTAGTGAAATTACGCTGAATGGAAAAAGCCAATTTCAAAATGATACCTACTGTATGACCTCACTGATGTAACATGCTTGGGATAAAATAATTTTAGGGATGGAGAGTCAATGACTGCTCGCCAGGCTTTGGGGCGGCAGGGGAGGGGGCTGGTGTGGCTATAAAGGGACAGACAGAGGGTGTCTTGCGTGGACCAGGGAAAATGATGGTCACACAAGGCTGTGCGTGCTCAGTTGCTTCAGCGCTTCCGACTCTTTGTGACCCCATGGATTATAGCTTGCAAGGCTCCACTGTTAATGGAATTCTCCAGGCAAGAATACTGGAGTAGATTGCCATGCCGTCCTCCAGGGCATCTTCCTGACCCAGGGATCGAACCCACATCTCTTATGTCTCCTGCATTGGCAGGCAGGTTCTTTATCACCAGTGCCACCTGGGAAGCCCACACAAGGTTATATATGTATGATAAAATTCCATGCACACACAAACACATGAGTTCACGTACTGACAAGAAAACCTGAGTAAGTGCTGTGGATTGTACCGATGCCACTTCTTGTGTTTGGAATGCTACTACCATTATTCAAGATGCTCACACTGTGGGTGGCTGAGGGAAGGGTGCAGAGGACCTCCCTGTGCCGTTCTTTGCAGCCTCTTGGGAGTCTATAAAAAACAAGTCTAAATAGAAAGTTAAAAATGGCTTCTGCTCTTGCCATTGTTTGCATTAAGGAGGATCCAGGAATAGACTGCAGTACTTTTCACATGAGTACAATGAAAAAATGCATTTCCCGACTGTAACTGCTTTATGGTCAGGTTTTGGTCCTCAGAGTTACTTACTAACTCGTGTACAGCAGGTGCTCCGACAGACATACAGTATGGGGGCGGGCGTGCACCTTCGGGTTTATGACTGTCCAGTGAGCAAGCCTGGCCCTGATCCCCTGCAGTCTGAATTTGTAAAACGTGCAAACAGACACTAGCTTTCCTTTCTCTTTTCATCCCCCTCTCTCTTAGGAACACCACCTTCCTCAAGGAGCTCATGGAAGCTCCCTGCAGGATTCAGTGGATCTCATTTATACAGAGACACCTGCACACAGTGAGCACACACCTGAACTGTCCACCAACATTCTCTCTGAACCCCCTTTTCCTGGTCCATCTAAGACGTGTGATGATAGAAATCCAAGGTCCTGTGCTCCTGAAAGGTTTAAACACACCCGATGTGTAGGAGTGCTTAGGTGACTATCGTAACCCGGGCGCTCCTTCCCGCGTCCACTGAAATCATCAGTGTCTGCGCGGCCTCTGCTCTGTCTTGCTGCAGCCCGAAGCACAGTCCACTGTCCTTCATTCTTGGGATATTTCCTCTCTTCAGGGGCACGCAGCTCCCTGTATCCTTCTTCTCCTGTGCTGGCTGGCTGTCTTCCTGCCACCAACGTTAGAACTCATGATCCACGAAAGATCTTGTCTGCCTTGTTCAGGCAGGGTCTCTCGTGCTTTTTTAAAAAAGGGTGAATACATGCATTCCAAACTGGCTGGATTTCTACCCCCACTATTGACTTTTGAAGTGAGCGTTAAAGTTTTAGGCCGTTTTGGGAAGGAAGTAGCTTTATCTTATATAATTTTATCTTACAATAAATTTGATCACCTAGTCGGCATCAATATCTTCATCATCTTAAAATCTTTGTAGACAAGTCATTTGGTTTTTGCTTCTCTTGTTCCGTCACTAGTTCATGGCAGCATTTGTTTGCTGTTGTAAACTCGTTTCATGAAACTCAAGGAATTCAGGGTCAAATGTACAGGGTGTGAGGTAGTTAGAGATCTCAGCAGTCTGCCCTGGGTGTTTGCAGGGGTGAGGATGTTCTTTAGTGACTCAGAGCAGTTACTTAATGCATCAGGTGTAGGATGGAGGTCAGAGCCTGGGGACTGCAACCCACACGGAACAGGCGACTGCAGTCTAACTGATGTGTTGGTATCACCAATGACATGACTTCATGGCAGCTGTAGTATGAAGTTTCTTGAATTATAGGTATAACTTTGGAGAAAGCTGGAAAACCAAATGAAAGCCTGTTTTTTGTTTTTTTTTTTCATTAAGAAGCCGTTTCATCACCTCATTGTTTAGGGGCTACTTTATTGCTTTCACACAGCTGGAATAAGTCTGCGGGATGGAGGTAGAAACTTCGGGAATTAGAGCTGCCACACAATTAGCCTTATGTAATCCTGCGCGGCCGCCCTCTACCTCTGAGCTCTGGAACGGCAGCACAGAGAAGTGGGTGGGGAACAGCCTAATAGCTGCGAGGAGAGGCTGATTTGCATTTATGTCTGTTCTACGAAATTATTTTGGGAGAGTTTTAATTGACAGCTTCCCCACAAGCAGCCTCACTTTTAGCTGTTTAATGTCCATTCTTGTGCCGACCAGACCTCTGGCTGCACAGGCCAGGCGGGACCCCACCTGGGGGGGAGCACACATGCACTTAAGGCCCACTCACCGGCAGATCCCTGGCTGCCTGGACCCTGCTCGCTAGCACACCTCCATCCCACGTGACTTTATCCTGTTAATCATCTATGTGCCTCCATAGGCTACCCTCTCCAGTATTCCTGGGCTTCCCTGGTGGCTCAGATGGTAAAGAATCTGCCTGCAATGTGGAAGACCTGGGGTCAATCCCTGGTTGGGAAGATCCCCTGGAGGCAACCCACTCCAGTCTTCTGGCCTGGAGAATCCCCATGGACAGAGGAGCCTGGTGGGCTACAGTCTGTGGGGTCACAAAGAGTGGGACAGGACTGAGTGACTAAGCACACACAATGTCACCAAGTAAACATGGGGAGTCACATGAAATAGTCGAGTATGTCTCATTGCTGGCTTCTTTATTATCGCCAGCTACTTCCAAAGGAGAGAGCAAGCTGGCTGCTTGTGAGTAAGGAGGAAATAACCAGAAAAGATGAGCTCACCTTGGGAAAGGAGAGTGTGTGTAAGTGCTGAAACACACGTGCATACACCCACCCACACCCATACCCACCTCCTTTCACACATGTAACTCTATGTCACCCTAATGTCCATCTGTTATACTTTGAAGCCGAAACCTCCTAAAAGAGGGTTTCTCTTAATAGCAAAAGAAGTGATCAGTTTCAAACAAACAGACAAAAAAAGGAATTCCTGCTTGATATAGTGTGATAATGAATAATAACAAAAAGCTTTAATTAAAGAAAGCGACCCAAATAAAATTTTGTAGACATCAAAGAACACAATATATTGATGCTGTTACCTGTAAAAATAAAATGACATCTAGGATCAGCTTTGGTGAATAAAATTACACAAATAAAATTAGACATAGCGTTAACCTATCTTGATGTGTTATTTCTAAACTGAAGACATGTATACATGTTCATATATATAAGATATGTATATATATAAATATATATATATATGAGAAGGAAATGGCAACCCACTCTAGTATTCTTGCCTGAAGAGTCCCATGGACAGAAGGGCCTGGCAGGCTGCAGTCCATAGGATCGCACAGAGTTGGACACGACTGAAGCGACTCAGCACACACATACATACACAGAGTTAGAAGGGATTTAACTCAAGTTTTTCTGGGCTTCTGTCTTTATTCCTTTTTTACAGTGTTAAAAATCTGGCCAACAAAATATTTTTTTCCTAGCGTTGTTTTCTGCTACTTTTCGTATAAGCCATAGACCAAATTTGCTATCCACCTGCTTGGATCCAATATGAATTTTGCCTCCTACAGACACAAAAGCTAAAGGACAAAACTGTCTCTTAAAATCTTTATTTCTTAGAGTTTTTCCCGTAGAATTCATATCCATTATATTGGTTTTCCTTTGTCCTGAGGCTGGAGTCTGTACATTTCTGAGAGGTTTAAATTTATTCCTTAAACCCATTCTTAATTTTCGAGGGGTTGATTCTTGAAACTGAATTCATAAAATGTTCCTTGGGTCCATAATATAACNCTCTGTCTTGCTGCAGCCCGAAGCACAGTCCACTGTCCTTCATTCTTGGGATATTTCCTCTCTTCAGGGGCACGCAGCTCCCTGTATCCTTCTTCTCCTGTGCTGGCTGGCTGTCTTCCTGCCACCAACGTTAGAACTCATGATCCACGAAAGATCTTGTCTGCCTTGTTCAGGCAGGGTCTCTCGTGCTTTTTTAAAAAAGGGTGAATACATGCATTCCAAACTGGCTGGATTTCTACCCCCACTATTGACTTTTGAAGTGAGCGTTAAAGTTTTAGGCCGTTTTGGGAAGGAAGTAGCTTTATCTTATATAATTTTATCTTACAATAAATTTGATCACCTAGTCGGCATCAATATCTTCATCATCTTAAAATCTTTGTAGACAAGTCATTTGGTTTTTGCTTCTCTTGTTCCGTCACTAGTTCATGGCAGCATTTGTTTGCTGTTGTAAACTCGTTTCATGAAACTCAAGGAATTCAGGGTCAAATGTACAGGGTGTGAGGTAGTTAGAGATCTCAGCAGTCTGCCCTGGGTGTTTGCAGGGGTGAGGATGTTCTTTAGTGACTCAGAGCAGTTACTTAATGCATCAGGTGTAGGATGGAGGTCAGAGCCTGGGGACTGCAACCCACACGGAACAGGCGACTGCAGTCTAACTGATGTGTTGGTATCACCAATGACATGACTTCATGGCAGCTGTAGTATGAAGTTTCTTGAATTATAGGTATAACTTTGGAGAAAGCTGGAAAACCAAATGAAAGCCTGTTTTTTGTTTTTTTTTTTCATTAAGAAGCCGTTTCATCACCTCATTGTTTAGGGGCTACTTTATTGCTTTCACACAGCTGGAATAAGTCTGCGGGATGGAGGTAGAAACTTCGGGAATTAGAGCTGCCACACAATTAGCCTTATGTAATCCTGCGCGGCCGCCCTCTACCTCTGAGCTCTGGAACGGCAGCACAGAGAAGTGGGTGGGGAACAGCCTAATAGCTGCGAGGAGAGGCTGATTTGCATTTATGTCTGTTCTACGAAATTATTTTGGGAGAGTTTTAATTGACAGCTTCCCCACAAGCAGCCTCACTTTTAGCTGTTTAATGTCCATTCTTGTGCCGACCAGACCTCTGGCTGCACAGGCCAGGCGGGACCCCACCTGGGGGGGAGCACACATGCACTTAAGGCCCACTCACCGGCAGATCCCTGGCTGCCTGGACCCTGCTCGCTAGCACACCTCCATCCCACGTGACTTTATCCTGTTAATCATCTATGTGCCTCCATAGGCTACCCTCTCCAGTATTCCTGGGCTTCCCTGGTGGCTCAGATGGTAAAGAATCTGCCTGCAATGTGGAAGACCTGGGGTCAATCCCTGGTTGGGAAGATCCCCTGGAGGCAACCCACTCCAGTCTTCTGGCCTGGAGAATCCCCATGGACAGAGGAGCCTGGTGGGCTACAGTCTGTGGGGTCACAAAGAGTGGGACAGGACTGAGTGACTAAGCACACACAATGTCACCAAGTAAACATGGGGAGTCACATGAAATAGTCGAGTATGTCTCATTGCTGGCTTCTTTATTATCGCCAGCTACTTCCAAAGGAGAGAGCAAGCTGGCTGCTTGTGAGTAAGGAGGAAATAACCAGAAAAGATGAGCTCACCTTGGGAAAGGAGAGTGTGTGTAAGTGCTGAAACACACGTGCATACACCCACCCACACCCATACCCACCTCCTTTCACACATGTAACTCTATGTCACCCTAATGTCCATCTGTTATACTTTGAAGCCGAAACCTCCTAAAAGAGGGTTTCTCTTAATAGCAAAAGAAGTGATCAGTTTCAAACAAACAGACAAAAAAAGGAATTCCTGCTTGATATAGTGTGATAATGAATAATAACAAAAAGCTTTAATTAAAGAAAGCGACCCAAATAAAATTTTGTAGACATCAAAGAACACAATATATTGATGCTGTTACCTGTAAAAATAAAATGACATCTAGGATCAGCTTTGGTGAATAAAATTACACAAATAAAATTAGACATAGCGTTAACCTATCTTGATGTGTTATTTCTAAACTGAAGACATGTATACATGTTCATATATATAAGATATGTATATATATAAATATATATATATATGAGAAGGAAATGGCAACCCACTCTAGTATTCTTGCCTGAAGAGTCCCATGGACAGAAGGGCCTGGCAGGCTGCAGTCCATAGGATCGCACAGAGTTGGACACGACTGAAGCGACTCAGCACACACATACATACACAGAGTTAGAAGGGATTTAACTCAAGTTTTTCTGGGCTTCTGTCTTTATTCCTTTTTTACAGTGTTAAAAATCTGGCCAACAAAATATTTTTTTCCTAGCGTTGTTTTCTGCTACTTTTCGTATAAGCCATAGACCAAATTTGCTATCCACCTGCTTGGATCCAATATGAATTTTGCCTCCTACAGACACAAAAGCTAAAGGACAAAACTGTCTCTTAAAATCTTTATTTCTTAGAGTTTTTCCCGTAGAATTCATATCCATTATATTGGTTTTCCTTTGTCCTGAGGCTGGAGTCTGTACATTTCTGAGAGGTTTAAATTTATTCCTTAAACCCATTCTTAATTTTCGAGGGGTTGATTCTTGAAACTGAATTCATAAAATGTTCCTTGGGTCCATAATATAACACTTCAAAACCCATTTAAGCAGAACTTATAAAGGTTTTGAAAATGATTTTCAAAAGTGAATTCATTGAACTAACACTTAGGAGTGTATAATTCTTACAATTTCTTTAATTTCCAGAAGAGCATTTTTAGATTCTGAACAATTTTGCCATCTAAATTGCACTGGCTTTCACGTTACTATTTCAGACCGAAGCATTAGCTTTGCTTTTCTTCTAAACTAGTTTTCCCACTTTGTCATCCCCCGTGGTCTCTAGAGTGTATCCGGTCATTATATGAAGAGTGATGGAGAAGGTACAGAGGAGACTTGAAAGGCGGGGAAAGCTATTTGCTCTTTGTCCTGCTTTTTATTCTAACATTTCAATGGAAAGGCGAAAGAAACGGAAGCACGGCCATTCTTCAGGAAAAGCTTAGAAGAGCAACTGTCCTTTCCATGAGACCATTTTCACTTTTATCCTTCTCTTATTACTAGAAGGTATTTTTATGTGTGATGATCAAAAGTGGTCAAATATTGGACAATGATAGGAAATTAATTTTATAATTTCCTTCAGTAAAATAGCTTTTTGCTCATTTGGACTGGAAGAATGAGCAAAATACCACTAAGACCGTGAACGCTTTCATGACATAAGATTTTTCATCTACTATAATTTCCTCCTGCAATTCCTTGACAGTGTCTGGCAAGAAATTTAATGCTCTATTTGTAACCATCTAAAAAAATGGAATCAAAACAATATAAAGAGACCCAGAATATGCTTATTAATGCACATAAAAACTGTAATTTCAGTGAAAAATAGTGCTTCTTAACCATAAGGGCATATCATCTCACCCCTGTTAGAATGGCTATTAGGAAAAAACAAGCAATTATAAGTATTTTCAAGGATAAGGAGAAAGGGGAGCCCAAAGCACTGTTGATGGGAATGGAAATCGGTAAAACCATCGTGGAAAATATTGAAGTTCCTCAAAAAGTTGAAAATAGAATTACCATATGATCCAGAAATCCCACCTGAATGTGTATCCAAGGGAAACAAAATCAGAATCTCAAGAGCTCTCTATTTGCTCATATTCACTGCAGAGAAGCAACATATGGAAACAAGTCAAGTGTCCATTGACACAGCGGGGGAAGGTGAGGAGGGCGCGGTGCATGGGGAGAGTAGCCCTGCATGTGCACACTACCAGGTGTGAAGCAGACAGCTAGTGGGGAGCTGAGGGCCAGCACGGGGCTCTCGGCTCGGTGCTCCGTGGTGACCGTGGCGTAGAGGATGGGCAGAGGGAATGGGAGGGAGGTTCAAGAGAGGGGAGACACATGTATGCTTACGGGTGATTCACGTTCTTGTACAGCAGAAACCAATACAACATTGTAAAGCCACTACACCTTATGATTAAGGGGGCCCACACTGGTGCTCTGTGATAACCTGGAGGTGTGGGGGATGGGGTGGGAGCTGGGAGGGGAGTTCAAGAGGGAGGCGGCATGTGTATACCTATGGCTGACTCATGTTGATGCGTGGCAGAGACCAACACAACATTGTAAAGAATTATCCTTCAATTTAAACTAAATTATTAAAAAAAAAAAGGATGGTGGGAGTGGAAATGAGGGGAAGAGAGTTGGAAAACCCTAACTGGGAAGATTGGCAGGAACTATGAGGGAAGGGAGGTGAAAAGCAAAGGAGAAAAGGAAAGATATACCCGTTTGAATAGAGTTCCAAAGAATAGCAAGGAAAGATAAGAAAGCCCTCCTCAGTGATCAGTGCAAAGAAACAGAGGAAAACAACAGAATGGGAAAGACTAGAGATCTCTTCAAGAAAATTAGAGATACCAAGGGAACATTTCATGCAAAGATGGGCTAANCGACTCAGTGGACATGGGTTTGGGTGGACTCCAGGAGTTGGTGATGGACAGGGAGGCCTGGCATGCTGCGCTTCATGGGGTCACGAAGAGTTGGATATGACTGAGCGACTGAACTGAACTGAACTGATGACTGAGGGAAAGAGTGGGAAGGGACCAGAGTGAGTCCCGGTTCTCTGCTTGGGTTTTATCATAAGGCCACCAACTGAGCTACGGAAGACAGGAGCTGGGAGGGGCTGGTGATGAGCATGGTTTTGGCACATTGACGCTGAGTTGCCTCTGGGGAATGTGTCAGATAGATACATCTGTTTGATGCCCAAGGGGGAGATTTTTGGCTAGAAATCAAAATCCAGAAATCATGAACTTTTGCGTAGANCAACTGAGCTACGGAAGACAGGAGCTGGGAGGGGCTGGTGATGAGCATGGTTTTGGCACATTGACGCTGAGTTGCCTCTGGGGAATGTGTCAGATAGATACATCTGTTTGATGCCCAAGGGGGAGATTTTTGGCTAGAAATCAAAATCCAGAAATCATGAACTTTTGCGTAGATGAAATGCAATTAAATGAGCCAGTCAAGGAGGGTTGTATAGAGTGAAAAAAGGCAACGAGCCTCTCACAGAACCTTGAGACATACCAATATTTAAAGAAAAAAAAAAAAAAAACCAACCTGAAGTTTTCTATCACAGTATCACATTTTACCACAAAACAAGTGACTTGAAGCAGTATGCTGTGGGTCAGTGGTCTGGGTGCGGCTTGCCTGGGGCTTCTGCTTGCAGATTTCACAGAAGTGCAGTCAAGGAGTGGGCCAGAGAGGGGTGTTCTCAGCTGAAGCTCAGCTGGGGAAATCACCTTAGCAGAAAATGACACCTGCTTAGTCCTGTTTTGTAGCAGAGTGTTGGCAGCATCTTGTTCTCTGCCAGCTAATGACTGAGCACTCCAATGTCTTGACTGGTGTTGGCTGGAACCCCCTTCAGCCCCTAGAAGCTGCCCTCAGGTTCTTGCTCTGGGGATCCCCCAGCACATCCAGCAAGAAAGAGAATCTCCTGGTTGGATGCAAGTTACACATTCCCTGTCACACTTGTGTTTTCTGTTGGTGAGAAGCAAGTCACCAGTCTCAAAGGGGAGGGTATTACACAAGGGTGGAGCTCACGGGGCCCCCTTACTGTCTGTCATTAGAAGACAGGTAAGGGTTGACTGGGCTTCCCTGGTGGCTCAGACGGTTAAAAATCTGCCTGCAATGCAAGAGACCTGGGTTCGGGAAGATTCCCTGGAGGAGGGTATGGCAACCCACTCCAGTATTCTTGCCTGGAGAATCCCATGGACAGAGGAGCCCATGAGCTCCAGTCTTTGGGGTCACAAAGAGTAAGACAAGACCTGGTAACTGAACCACAACAATGGGTGGGGGAGAGGGGTTAAGAAAGATTTTCCAGTTGGCAAGGCCAGGTCCCCAAGCAGCGGTCCAGAGACTGGTAGGAAGGTATGGGAATGTCTTCCTCAGCTCCAGTAGTTCCAAAAAGAAAGTGAGACAGTGTGTACTATAAAAAGGTGTCCACAGAGCATACAAAAGCTTTCTAAACTCTGGCAGTGGTAACCTGAGATTTTTGCCCAGATTTTGAAACTTTGGGATTGATTTAAAGTCAGGAACTAGAAGCAGAGCTTGCAATGTTTTGGTTTCCGTTCTATAAATAAAGTACTATAAATAAATTGGCTGTGCAATTTAAGTCTTTGAAACTTGAAGTGCATTTAAATCACAAAGCATGGCTGTGTGAACTGTGCTAATCCAATTTGATGATGATTTCAAAGTGCTTGAGTGTTAGCTCTTTTTTTTTTTTTTTTTTTTCCCTGAAGCACAGGGACTCTTGGTGAGGCCAAGTGAGTCAGCACTTTCTGGAACGTTCAACTTCACTCTTTGCTCCAGAGTGGGTCAAAATCACTGACTGCTTGACTACTTCACCCATAAGTATGATGCCACTATTTTTCCAGTCTTATAATTTGCTTTGATAGAGTTATTTTACAAAGTAGAGTATCTGTATGACGGTCCCTTCTTAGTGACCCTCCGCCTTCCACCCAACTTCATGACATTTTTTTCTGATCATGCTGTGAGGAAATACCTTCTTTTTATACCTTATCTTTCTCTACTCCGTGCATGCATGCTGAGTCACTTCAGTTGTATCTGACCCTTTGTGACCCTGGACTGTAGCCTGCCAGGGTCCTCTGTCCATGGGATTCTCGAGGTAAGAATATGGGAGTGAATTACCATGCCTTCCTCCAGGGGGAATCTTCCAGACCCAGGGATCAAAACCATGTCTCTTGAGTCTCCTGCACTGACAGGTGGTTTCTTTACCAATAGCGCCACCTGGGAAGCCCGATGGTTCTCAATTAGGGGGCAATTTCATTGCCCAGGGGACATTTGGCTGCGTTTGGATGTATCTTTGACTGTCAAAATTTGGGGTGGTAAGTACTACTGCTGATATTTAGTGGGTAGACGTCAGGTCATTGATGTTGTTCAACACCCTACAGTGCACTGCAAAGTTTCCCCAATCAAGAATTATTTGACCCCAAATTTAAATAGTGCCAAGTTTGAAATACCCTGCTCTGTAGCTCAGAATCCACATGCAGAATTAACTGTAGGCTGTCCTAAATAAGGTTAATGTGGGGACGCTGTAGCTCAGTTACTTAGGCAAGTATCTGCTAGACTGATAGTTTTTGAAGTAAAAAACAGAGTTCCCTGCAAAAGATACACTGGTGTAGGGGCTCAAAGCAGTTTTCTGCAAGGCTAAAATGGCCTCATTCTGTTTAAAGAGTCAGACATTTGCTTCGGGCTCCTAATCTGCGTTCATACTCCCATTGTATCTGTTGATTGGAAACTTGTGCAAGGTCAGCATTTTGAAATTGGGTTTGTCTACTCGATGACTAGCTTCAGCAAATGCTTATGGAGCATCACTTATGCAGTGGGCGTTATGCTGAGTGTCAGAAGGAATAGAAATATGAGGCAGCATCCAGGGCAGTGACTGGCCCTGGAAGAGAGCGAAAGAAGCAGAACAGGGGAAAAGCAGGTTCACTTTGACCATGACTTTGGGGTTGTGTCTCTGACGTTTAAGCAGTGGTTCAATAGAGAACTGGCAGAAGCGCCTGCTCTCTGGGCTTTGGAGGTTGCTCCTGAAAGGAACCGCTCTTATGTCTGGCAAACTGGAAATTATGTTGACACACCCACGGAGTGAGTGAACTGTAGCTGCAAGATTATAAAGCCAGTGCCATTACCCGTTTCACCAAGGAATTGGTGACTTTCTCAGTTCTCACCTTCCCCCAGGGCACGTGTGGATAACTTCCCACCGTGAACCAAATGGGCACCTAGGATGTCATCACCGTTTTCCGCAAGATGGTAACATCAGGATGTGGGAAGGCAGGGCCACGTTTTGCAACAAGTAAGTCTCCCTTCGGCTGGGCAGGAAGGAGCTGATCCGTCTGGGGTTGATAGTTAAGTCCCCACGACGTAGGATTCTCCAGGCAAGAATAGTGGAGTGGATTGCCATGTCCTTCTCCTGGGGATCTTCCCAATGTAGGGATCAAACCCGAGTCTCCTGCACTGGCAGGCGGGTTCTTCACCCCTGAGCCACCAGGGAAGCCCCACTAGATGTCAGTAGAAAATGCTGCAGTATAATACCCAAGGACAGCAGAGGCGGGCATTGGGTACTGTCTGACGACCTGGGCTCGCCAACAACGCCCTCTCGGGGCCCCTCTCCCGTGTCCACTCACTCATCTCCAGGACGCCTGGCCCTCTCTGTTCTCGGGTAACTTCCCCAGGATGCTTTCCATGCTCTTCTGATAGGTCACCTCCTTTTCCTTTCCGCCTTCATTTTCTGATTTAAGACTCCTAAAATCTTCATTCTTGCATAAGCATCTCCACTCTCCTCCCTTCCTGATGAATCTCATCTCAATCAACCAGCATCTGAAAACCAGTTTGCAACATCAGCCCTGTGTCAATAAATTAAAAAACAAAAGAAAGAAATGAGTTAAATAAAGTTTAGCAATGTATCTTATTTTAAAGGCCATACCTACAAAATAGTAATATTTCAACCTTTGTGTGTTGGGGTCTGTGTTTTCTTTAAGAGATTGTTGTAAATTTTAAACATTTACCATCAGGGCACATATGAGGTGCCTTTTGTGGTCGGTAGCATGATGATAGGAGAAAGCAATGGCATCCCACTCCAGTACTCTTGCCTGGAAAATCCCATGGATGGAGGAGCCTGGTAGGCTGCAGTCCATGGGGTAGCTAAGAGTGGGATAGGACTGAGGGACTTCACTTTCACTTCTCACTTTCACGCATTGGAGAAGGAAATGGCAACCCGCTCCAGTGTTCTTGCCTGGAGAATCCCAGGGTCGGAGGAGACTGGTGGGCTGCCGTCCATGGGGCCGCACAGAGTCGGACACGACTGAAGCGACTTAGCAGGAGCAGCAGCAGCATGATGATAATTACGGTCCTTGTTTTCTCTGGGCCAGCCCTGATCCTTGGACATTTTATCCCTGAGCTGGGCAAGGATCTGTTAGAATTTTGACATTGTGGAGTAGGTTTCAGAGAGCAGAGAGAATCTGGAAGTGAATATGTATGAAGAGAAAGATGTGGATGTAAAATTTTCATGCCTCCTTGAGGTTCTGGCATTTCTAGAAATTTTAGAAATGAATCATCATGCTATAAATATTCTGAGTCACAGCTAATAATATTGCACATTATGCAAATTTATATACATTGAATAAAGCGAGTATTATGCTAGTTTTAACAATACTAAATAATTTAACAATGCTGCTAAGCTGCTGCTAAGTCACTTCAGTCGTGTCTGACTCCGTGCGACCCCACAGACGGCAGCCCACCAGGCTCCCCCGTCCCTGGGATTCTCCAGGCAAGAACACTGGAGTGGGTTGCCATTTCCTTCTCCAATTTAACAATGGAAAGAGATTATATTATTTGTACACATTCTTCCCTGATGATTCAAATTCACACTTTTACCTTGCCCATGCCATTCTGAGTACCAGGAGTCTAAAGGAAGCATTGAATCATGAGTTTTGTTATTATTTGAACTGATTGAACTTTTGTCAAACTCAGTATATTATTCAGCAGGTACTGCAATAACAGATACCATAGACCAGGGGTCTTAGACAACAGAAATGTATTTTCTTCCAGTTCTGGGGGCTGGGGTTCCAGAACCCAGGTGTTGACAGGGGTGATGTCTCCTGAGGCTTCTCCTCTTTGGCTGTGGGTTTTTGACTTCTCTGTGTTCTCACATGGTCTGGTGTCTGCATGAAAGTGTGTCTGTATTTTCAAAGCCTCTTATTTATCTATTCATTAAATTAAAAAATTGGGGGATCTTAGTTCCACATCCAGGGGTCAACCTGTGCCTCAGGCATTGGCAGCAGGGAGTCTTAACCACTGGACCACCAGGGAGTCCCTCAAAGCCTCTTTTTTTAAAAAAACAAAACAAAACAGAACAAAAACAGAAACACCAGTCTTGCTGATTCAGGGCCTACCTTAATGACCTAATTTTATCTTCATTTCCTCTTTAAAGGCTATGTCTCCAAATACAATGACATTCTCAGGAACTGGGAGGACCTGGGTTACAACTTCAACTGATGAATTTGGGGGATACAGTTTTGCTCATAATTCTAGGTACCCAGGAGAGGATAGCCAACTGTTTGTCTCCTTCTTTCCTTAGCCCCTGGGCTCTGACACCAGTGAAGCAGGGAGCTTAGCAGGCTCTCTGGTCACTATGAGAATTCTGGGGGTTTTCTGGCTCTTCCCCTATTTTTTCTCCTCTCTCGTTCTGGTTACTGTCTACCTTGGAAACATGTTATCCACATCAATCTGACTATAGTTTATTAAGAAAATTCCCTTAAAAATCATAATTCTTTCTTATTTGAAATGTTTTAAAATATATAATGACAGTATTCCTACATTTAATTTCAAAATACTGAAAAGATAATTTAGCTTTGCTTATATTTTTTTTTTTTTTGGCATTGATTTTTAAGAGTCTTTCAGAAACTCTTTGGACTGGTTAAGTTTAATTTTCAAAACTTGTTTTAAATTAGAAAACTTCTTCACGACCTTATATTTAAATTGATTTTTAGGCCAAATGACTCTTACTTAATTAATATCTGTAAACGTTGATTGTGTTCTCAAACCAATATGGTTGATTAAAAGGGTAAACAGTTAGTATGGTTTTTCCTCTAGTCCTTCTCTTTGTGTCCTTGGTCAAATCTCTTGTCCTCTCTTTCATACTTGTCCTTTATAGGAAATTAAGGTCAATATTTACTAATTTGATCTTACAGCAAAAACAGTGATTTCTCTGGCTGCATGTGTATTTATACTGTGTAAAAGAAAGTTTTATGCATGATGTATAATCCATTATAGTTTAAAGATTAACTAGCCATTAATACATGTAATTCCCATTCCCTGGTCTATGTGTAAATGCTAAGTTAAAAGGAGAAACTTCTGCCTGTTGGTGGTATGGTCTGATCTATGTGACACTCAATATAACACTCAACTAGATTTTTTCATTATGAAGTTAATATTATTTATCGACTATTGGGGAAGAAAAATCTATTCTTAGGTGTTTTCTTGGTAGTGGCAACCTTTCTATTTTTTTTTTTTTTCCCTAATCAATACTCAGATGTCTATATTGCTTCTTTGAGTCAAGGGTTGATTTTTGTTGTTGTTGTTGTTTGTGGATGAACTCATAGGTAATTGACCATTGAAGTTAAATTTTGGCTTTTTAGGGGTGACACTCTAAAGGTGAAATAACATCCAAAAGGCAATGAGGTATATAGGTTTTTATTAACTGTCTGAGCTGATGAACGTTGAATGTCATGTGTGCAGTTAATGGCTACCAGCTTGCACAAAGTTTTGCATGTGAGAACAAGAGAGAGAGAGAGAGATCTCAGTTCTTATCACTGTGCAAGGGGTGATGCTCGCACGGCTTGTATTGAGACCTCACAGTCACTTGGGCTGAGCCTCACTCTCAGTGTCTCTGTCCTTTCTCTTCCTTGGCTCTTTCCTCAGCTGTCCATCTTGCATACACCAGTGTGGAGTCAGCGATGACGCTCATCTTAAGCAGAACAGTCTTCCAGCTGCGGCAGAAGGCTCACTTCAGTGCTAACACAGCCCATTCATTTCACAAGCCTGGTTTGAGTGCATTTGTCTTGACACTTATTGTCAAGTACGGCTTAGATGATGGCGATGGGATGGTTTGCAGACATAAATGTTTTATTTCAATAGTTTCAGGCTACAGAATAAATAGAAAGCTGAAGTGAGGGTTCCTGCTTGGGTCTTCCATTTGCTCTGAATCTGCACCGTGTCCTTGCTGCCCTTTTTCAGCCTTGGTTCTGGAAGGATGGAGCTGGGCCTTGTCAGTTGGACCACCATGGAGGAGATGGCTGCATCCAGCCTGTTGTCATGAGAGCGACTCTTCACTGCCATCATGTTTCCTTCACAGCAGCTCACGTTTCCTCACGTATTTACTCCTTCATCCATGTGCACGTCCATTCATGTGTCCAGCACATGGATGGCTGTGATCTGTGTCACTCCGTGAGCACCCGTGATCCTACCATGAGTAGCACAGAGACACGGCTCTCAGTGGGCTCACAATATCTTGGGGAGAGAAGCATGTACAACCTGGTACATCCGATGATGCATGGTCACCCCACCAGGCACAGGCTCCCAGTGGAACATGTCTCAAGGGTGGAGTGAAGGCAGCCCAGTGGAACAATGGAGAAGAGCTCTGTAGGCAACAGAAAGCACCCATGAAGGCACGTGGTGAGAGATAATATTGTGGACTGGAGAATTATTAGCAGCTAGGATGACCAAACTTAACAGTGAAGCAAGCAAGACAGGCTGGTGTTGGTGGGAGATGAACCTAGACAAGTAGGTAGCTGGCCGGTCATGGGGTCTGTGTGTGCCTTCCTAAGTAAGATAGAGCCTCTTATTCCTACCAGACACACTGCCCGCTACTTCCAGTGGGTGTTTAATGATGCTCTTTTTGCTGTCTTGAAATCTGAAGATCCTGTAACCTTTCTACAATGTTAATTTTAAAAAATCAAGATAATGCTTTTACTGTAATATTGTAGAAATGCAAAGGAAAACTTATTTATAATATAATAATAAATATTTACATGGGCTTCCCAGGTGTTTCAGTGGTAAAGAATAGATGTTGGTTCAGTCCTTGGGTCGGGAAGATCCCCTGGAGAAGGGAATGGCAACCCCCTCCAGTATTCTTTCCTGGAAAATTCAGTGGACAGAGGAGCCTGGAAGGCTACAGTCTATGAGGTTGTAAAGAGTCAGACACAACTGAGCACACATACACCATATATTTAAGTATGTAAATATTAGCATATACTCTCATTAGGAAACATGATGATGCTGTGAGATGCTTAAATTAAACATAGAATAGTGGTACGCATGACAGCTCTGAATGCAGACAGAAATATAAGTATCATGTTGATGACTCAAACACCAGGAGACATTGCAGTGATGTGATTTTCTAAAATGTTGAATAACACTTGCTATGTTTCAGAATAAAGCAAAGTGCAAGGTAGATGCATTCCGGGAAAAATCCCCATATAGTAAAACTGTACGGACTCTAGAAACATCACTTTGGACAATGAGTAGTGACAGTGTGAATCAGGAGAATGTCACAATTAGATTTCAGTGCAGACAGATCATTGTAGATCATTTTTTCCCCCAACCACATCACATGGCCTGTGGAACTTCCCCAGTCAGGGATGGAACCCACGTTCCCTGCAATGGAAACACAGAATCTTAACACTGTACCCCCAGGGAAATCCCCTAGAGTCTTCTTGACTTGAATTTGAGGAGCACAGGATATAAGGTGAGAAGACTGATACTGAGTCACCGCAGTAATCCAGGGGAGGTATTACTGAATGTGGAATGAGGACAGTGCTGGAGGAAGGGGGAGGAGTGAAAGGACCTGGGGACATCTCATCCTGATGCTTGAAAGTTGTAAGACTTGCAAGGGAAGGAAAAAAATTTCTCCAGTGTCACTTCTGGAGTCTGTCCTGAGCGATGCTTGGCTGGTTTTAGAAACCCAGGACCAAATTGCTTGAAAAGTAAATACGGAGGAAAGCAAGAAAATAGTTTTGCTGATTTGAGTGCCCGTAGATCGCCAGGAAGAGCTGTTCTACAGACCTGTGTGTGTGTGTGTGTGTGTGTGTGTGTGTGTGTGCGCGCGCGTATGTGTGTACTTTGAAAATTCGGTGGACGGGTCAGGGTTTGAGATAAAGATTTAAGTCACCAGCAAACAGTTGGCAGCTGAAGCAACAAGACTACTCCTTAGACAGAGTGTGTGCCACTAGATGAACAGAAGATCAAGGGTGAAATGTGTTTGCATCTTTTGAGATGAAAAATTCATTTGAACTCTCAATCTTTCCAGAAATAAAATCTTCTTGTACTACATGCAAGTCATCCAAATTATTGGGGAAACCAAGAGAGTGAGGAATCCTGTTTCTTTGACATTCACACTTGCCTGAGAAACTATTTTTCTTTAGCCTGTGACTTGGGCAAATACACATCTAGTTTTAAGGGTCCGAAATCATTTTAGAGAAATATCTTTATGAAACCTTACAGTGGTTGCAAGCATAGCAGTGACGGTCTCCCCATTTCTCATACAGAGATCAGGAAGCTGGGAAATTAAGTAGTTTTCACATGGCCTAGAAAGTTCCATGCATCGCTGGTCACCTTTACTGAGCTCCTGTGGTGCTTAATTGAGCCCAGCAGGTGTTGGATTGCAAGAGTGTTTTAGGTAGAAGACAAGAGGCAAGATATCCACTTCCCAGATCACACACGGCCTCATTGCCAAGAGGGCTTCCTGCCACAGAGATACAATCGTGTTTGCAGAAATCAGTTTGGATATGTAGTGTCAAATTTCATTAGCACAAAGCATCCTCACACCTTTAGGCTAATTTATTGCCATCAGTCTTAGCTAGAATGGAGCCTAAGGTTCTCCCTGCAGTGAAAGAAATTCACCTTGTCAAACTCAATACTTTGAAAAACGTTGAAGACAATGGCATTCCTCATGCACTTGACACCCTGAACAGGTTCCTAACAGGTATTTCTCTACACAGCAATTTGCATAGCTGCTAAATCTTGCCACTGATGAATCATCTCATTTTCTTGGTTCATACTTTAAAAAAAAAAAAAAACAACAAAGATGAACAGTTATAAAAGGAGACTCACTTTTGGTGATAAAGACAATATTTAAATCCAGTGACATGTTTTCTGAATGTTTTATGCTTGTACTAAAATTTGCACTTGTGAAACAAAAATATTATAGTTCATACTGAAAACTCTATTTCACAGCACTAAAAATTTAAACACAAATGAAGCTCTCTAAGTGGTCACATAGGATGGGGAAGTGGAAGTACTCTATTCAGTCTCACAGGCCACCACCACTGTGTCACTATGTGTTGTGTTTGGTGCTGCTTTTTGTAGTATTATGTAGAGCAAGGACGGAGAACACAGGAACAGAGTCCAAAGAAAACTGTATTCCTCTGATTCTGCCTGTCTCACATGCAGACTGTGAAGTGGCGAATCCCTCATTTAACTTTCATGGAGACCATGATGTTTATTAAAGGAGAGGAATAAAATGTGTAAGTTTTTAGCTTACATATATGTTATTAAAATTCTCTAGTAACCACAGCAACCACTGAGAACTTACATCAACAAAATATCTACCCCTTTTCTCCAGGGATATATATTTTATCACTGACTTTTTAGAACTGCCAGTTCGTGGTGAACTTAAAAGCAGACAGATTTTAGTCAGTCAATCACTCATTTCAGGGTTTCTGCAATCACTGAACTTCCTCCCTTCCTGACCACGTGGCTTGTACCTGAATCCGATTCTGTCCACCTGCCCTGACCATCCTGTCAATCAGAGAATGAAATCACTCAAGTCACTCTACAGAGCATCTTGATGTCTGTTGTGATTATATCTGGCAATCCCAGATTTAGTATGATTGTTACAGACTTGTGTGGACATACATGATTGTTATAGACTTGTGTGAACACCATGTTGTATGATTGTTATGGGCTTGCGTGAACACCATATCGTATGATTGTTACAGACTTGTATGAACACCATATTGCATGATTGTTATGGACTTGTATGAACACCAAATTATTTCATTGTTATGGACTTGTGTGAATACATATTGTACGATCGTTATGGACTAGATGTTTATGTCCACACCAAATTCATGTTGGGACCCTGTCCTCAGATGGAGCGTTATTAGGAAGTGAGGCAGTAGGGTTGGATATGGCTGTGAGGGTGGAAGCCTCCTGAATGGAATTAATGCCCTTACAACGTCACTAGAGAGCTCAGTTCCTCTCTCGGCCCTCCAGCAGGTGAAGACATGAGGAGCGGATGGCAATCTGCAACCTGCAAGGGTTCTCGTCAGAACTTGACTATGCTGATCCTCAAATCTTGGACTTCCAGCCTCCAGAACTATAGAAATAATAGCTGTCTGTTGTTTATAAGCCATCCAGTCTAAGTTATTTTGTTATAGAAGCCCAAACAAAATAGCAGTGTTGTTGTTTATTTTTCCTTCTATTTGTCTAATTATTTCAAATAGAACCTACAGTTTAACTTTAGTGGGTATACGTGCCTGTATAACGGAAATGCATATCCTTCCAGGGAGAGGGTGTTTAGAATAAGACTCAGTGAGTCCCAGAAAGCTAGATTTAGTCTTGTATACCAGGCAATAATAAAGGGACTAAAGTAATGAAGCTTACAAAGGCTTATGGAGAAAAATAGACCCCATCAGGCATTTGAAACTACAACAGCTATGAGGAAATCACGTAATTCCATCTTCCCCATCAGCGCTCTGTGTGCTAATGTATGCATTTTGCCAAAGGCCTTAATCATGGCTAAATGAAATCAAGACTACTCCCTTACCACCTCATCAAAAAGACATTTGGGCCTTTGAATATGCAAGGTTAAAAGCTCAGGCGTTCGGAGACTTGGTCGGCACAAATGTCAGCCCTGGCTGGGTTTGCCGCAGCCTCATCGGAGCCACTGGTGGGGTAACAGCCCTGTGGTTCGAAGCTGAGTGTTATCACAGCCCTTGCCGTGGTGTCCCGGGGTTTTTCCTCACTGATGACTCTTAGCCATTCTGCAAACACCACCGGGCGTCTGGAAGTGGTGGCGAGATACTGAAGCCGACGTGTCTCCATGGGCAGTAAAGAAAGGCAAGGGGAGAGCTTCCTCAGCCATCACTCGGCCATTAAACAAAGGGCCTGGTAGAGACACGACTGCGTTGACCTTGCTCGGATGTGTGTCTGGTTTTAATCTAGCTATTGCCCTAAATGTTTGCTTTTCTTTAATTCTCCAAATATTTATGGGCAAGGAGAACATTCTAAGGGCTTCCCTGGTGGCTCAGTGGTAAATGCAGGAGATGCAGGTTCAGTCCCTGGGTAGGGAAGATCCCCTGGAGGAGGACATGGCAACCCACTCCAGGATTCTTGCCTGGAGAATCCCATGGACAGAAGAGCCTGGTGGGCTACAGTCCATGGGGTGGCAAAAGAGCTGAGTATGACTTAGTGATTAAACAACAAAAACAGGAGCAGTCTAAATATGCACGTATGTATCTGCCATGTAGGCAAACATATTATTTACCTCTCTCAGAGTATTAGGTTAACTTTTATGGAGGGAGGGAAAAAAAATGGAGAGAGGGATCTTTACAAGGAGTGTCCCCTCAGAGTGGTGTCTTGAAATGTCAGAGACCTTGACAGTCAGGTGAGCTAGGACCCCGTCTTCCTTTCCCCCAACAAAGTCAAAGCATTGCCAATTGAACTGGTGAAATTAGAGGCCTCCTCTCACTCTAAAGGCTGCACTTGACCTTAAGGATTTCTTAGAATTTGTGAGTCCTGCACGGCAGGGAATTTTCTCCTGCCGTCCTCGCTGATTCCTCTCTGCTTCAAGTGTTTCTCTTGCTCTAATTAAATCGAATTTAACAAGTTTGAGACCATGATGTCCAGCAGCTGTTCAGCCAGAAACACAAAGAGTGATGAAGGGCACAGGGAATGGCTACATTAAACGAGTCTCTATGTTAGAGGCAAAGGTATCGATTCTGCTTCTGTTTTTCCAGAAGTAGAACTAATCAGCTGCTGTGGGAATCCAGTTATACAATTCTACCTCTTAGGAAACTGTGGAAGAATGAATAAGCTGGATCGGCTGCCGACGTGGTCCTCAGCTCATTGGACACATGTCCACGGGCATGAGTAGGGGTCCAAATGATGCTGACCCGTAGCCACGTCACCAACGGTGGTAGTTCCTGACTATGTCTGGTTCTATCTGTCATTATTACTACTATCTGCATTGATAGCATCCTAAAAGCGTTTATAAAAGTGATGTCCTGTGTGGGCAAAATGAGTCTTATTTTATTGATGGAATACGTGAAATGATTCACTCAATTCTTTCATGGGGCACAGATAGGAAATATTATCACTACGTGGTGAAGGGTGTGAACTCTGCCCTCGGCAGAGGGTCAGTCTCAATGACACCATTGGCGTCATACAAGACCCCAGGCAAGTTACACAACCCTCTGCTTCAGTCCTCATTAGCATGATAAAGTCCTTGAGAAGATTAAATGAGGTAATACAGGAACGAGCTAGCAAGACTGCCTACCACGTGGTAGTCTACTTCATCTCCCGGGATGAAGCTGGAGATGCCAGAACAGAGTCACCAACATCCTGAAGCCACTGCTTTGAGACGGTGAATTTGATGCAAGCGACTCTGTCGTTTGGATGGAGACAAAATATTCAATACAAGAATGACTCCAGCTTTTAAATGTTACTCTATTTTATTGCAGCTGGAACACTTGCCATGAGATCTGCCCTCTTCACCAGGTGTTAACTTCACAGTCCAGCACCGCCGGCTATGGGTGCCATGCTGTAGGGTGGACTCTGGAGACTAGTTATCTTGCGTATCAGGACCACAGCTATCAAACTCTCCATATCCCCTTCCCTGAGCCCCTGGCAACCACCATTCTACTCTGTTTCTGTGAATTTGACTAATTTAGGTCTCTCTTGTACTGAGTAATGTGGGAAGCGTTCTCAGCCTTATGTGATCTCTTTACACTCCTAGGACTGGGGTCAGGATGGGAGGAAGACAGACAAGGATCAGAGTGGAGGAGGGGGTGCCAGTTTTGCCCACTGCTTAGTATTTTGACATATCAAAGTGGCTGTATCAATGTATTCTTATTTCATGTTATGAAATAAGTTTCCAAGTCATTCTAAGGGTAAAATTCCATGTTTGCTTGAGTTATTTCAAAGTGTGTACTTAAACTATTAATGAAGAACTACTTCAAAAAAACAGATGCCCAAAAGTTAGCTTGGAAGAATCAGCCTTATTTACCTGTTCCAATTTTCTGTGATCAAAAAAAAAAAAAAAAAAGAAAAAGAAAAAAATCTATAATCTAAAAGTAGGCACAAAGGCCCTGATGCCCCTTTCTGACAATCAATATGTCTTTCTAGCAGCTACATTTTTCCAGGTCTAAGTCCTTACTTTATCTCTGTAACTCTCCTTCCCCAGACTTTTTCTGTCAAAATCCTTCTTTTCTTCTCAGTTCAGTTAGTTCAGTCACTCAGTCGTGTCCGACTCTTTGCGACCCCATGAATCGCAGCATGCCAGGCCTCCCTGTCCCTCACCATCTCCCGGAGTTCACTCAGACTCACGTTCATTGAGTCTGTGATGCCATCCAGCCATCTCATCCTCTCTTGTCCCCTTCTCCTCCTGCCCCCAATCCCTCCCAGCATCAGAGTATTTTCCAATGAGTCAACTCTTCACATGAGGTGGCCAAAGTACTGGAGTTTCAGCTTTAGCATCCTTCCTTCCAAAGAAATCCCAGGGCCGATCTCCCTCAGAATGGACTGGTTGGATCTCCTTGCAGGCCAAGGGACTCTCAAGAGTCTTCTCCAACACCACAGTTCAAAAGCATCCATTCTTCGGTGCTCAGCTTTCTTCACAGTCCAACTCTCACATCCATACATGACCACAGGAAAAACCATAGCCTTGACTAGATGGACCTTAGTCGGCAAAGTAATGTCTCTGCTTTTGAATATACTATCTAGGTTGGTCATAACTTTTCTTCCAAGGAGTAAGCGTCTTTTAATTTCATGGCTACAGTCACCATCTGCAGTGATTTTGGAGCCCCCAAAAATAAAGTCTGACACTGTTTCCCCATCTATCTCCCATGAAGTGATGGGACCAGATGCCATGATCTTCATTTTCTGAATGTTGAGCTTTAAGCCAACTTTTTCACTCTCCTCTTTCACTTTCATCAAGAGGCTCTTTAGTTCCTCTTCACTTTCTGCCATAAGGTGGTGTCATCTGCATATCTGAGGTTATTGATATTTCTCCCTGCAATCTTGACTCCAGCTTATGTTTCTTCCAGTCAAGCGTTTCTCATGATGTATTCTGCATAGAAGTTAAATAAGCAGGGTGACAATATACAGCCTTGACGTACTCCTTTTCCTATTTGGAACCAGTCTGTTGTTCCATGTCCAGTTCTAACTGTTGTTTCCTGACCTGCATACAGATTTCTCAAGAGGCAGGTTAATTCTAGTCACATGTGATTCAAGAGAAAATTTTTAAATTAAGAAACTTTAGAGTAAATCTTATAAACCAATATATCCCAGCTGTATTCCTCTAGACACTAGTAAGTGTATTCAAAAAAAAAAAAAAAAAGGAAAGGATTTGGTGGTCATATAAAGTTTAGGAAACATTGAGTATTACTTTTTCTTCCAGGGAGACTGCCAGGGCTCATTCTCACATTAAAAACTCTAAAAGTCTGCAATAAAGTAGACTATCTGTTATGACAGCCTCCTGAAATACATGGCCCCAGAACCCACCCCTCCTTTACTTTCCATGAAACATCTTATCTTGGTTTTCTGCACAGCGTGGTGCTTGGAAGCGCTTCCTCAGGGCACAAGGAAGAATCAACAGTATTGAGAGAGGAATTTCATTGACTGTCTTTCCACTGAGATTGAAGGAGGGTGGGGTGGAGGTGGGGTCTGTCTGCCCTTGGAAGGGAGCCACTGCCAGTCCAGGGACCAGTGACAAGGACATGCAGCAAGGTGGTGTCTGCGCATGTGGCTAGAGGAGAATACAGGGGTGAAATATCCCCAGGCTGGCAACTGAGTGGATGGATTACAGGTGAGTTTTCAGTCTCAGTGGTAACCCACTCCAGTGTTCCTGCCTGGAGAATCCCACGGACAGAGGAGCCTGGCGGGCTGCAGTTCATGGGGTTACAAAGAGCTGGACACGACTAAGCAACTAACACTTTCACTTTCATTTACAGTCTCAAGGCTAACCCTGTAGGAAGGAGATGGTACTATTTATTTGTTTTTTCTATTTAAATAGTTTTTTATGAGCCGTATAGCCATAAAGAATCTGCCTGTGAGCCAGGAGACCAGGGTTTGATCCCTGGGTTGGGAAGATCCTCTGGAGGAGGGAATGGCAATCCACTCCACTATTCTTGCCTGGAGAATTCCATTGACAGAGAAGCCTGGAGGGCTACAGTCCATTGAGTCACAAACAATTGGACACACACACACACAGCAAATATAATTACCCAAATGTAAATCTGCATTAACAATACTAACTTTAAAATAAAATTACTGATGTATAGTTGATTTCGAATGTTGTGCTAATTTCTGCTGTACAGTAAGGGAATCAGCCATGTCTCCTCTTTTTTGGATTCTTTTCGCACATCAGCTGTTACAGAGTATTAAGTAGAGTTCCCTGTGCTAGACCGTAGGTTATTGTTAGTTAACTATTTTACATATAATAGCATGTATATGTCAATCGCAGTTTCCCAATTTACACCTCCCTTATCTGTGAAGAAAGCTGAGCACTGAAGAATCGATGCTTTTGAACTGTGGTGTTGGAGAAGACTCTTGAGAGTCCCTTGGACTGCAAGGAGATCCAACCAGTCCATTCTGAAGGAGATCAGCCCTGGGATTTCTTTGGAAGGAAGGATGCTAAAGCTGAAACTCCAGTACTTTGGCCACCTCATGCAAAGAGTGGACTCATTGGAAAAGATTCTGGTGCTTGGAAGGATTGGGGGCAGGAGAAGGGGACGACAGAGGATGAGATGGCTGGATGGCATCACTGACTCGATGGGCGTGAGTCTGAGTAAACTCCAGGAGTGGTGATGGACAGGGAGGCCTGGTGTGCTGCAATTCATGGGGTTGCAAAGAGTTAGACACGACTGAGCAATCGAACTGAACTGGTAACCATAAATTTGTCTTCTACATCTGTGACTCTGCTTCTGTTTTGTAAATAAGTTCATTTGTACCCCCTTTTTTAGATTCCACGATTGACAATATCCAGGTTCATCCATGTTGCTGCAGATGGCATTCTTTCACCCTCTTGTGTGACTAATATCTCGTTACACATATGTACCGCAACTCCTTTACCCACCCCTCTGCTGATGAGCTTTTAGCTGCTTCCATGTCCTGGCTATTGTAAATAGAGGGCAGAATGATCTCAGTGTTGGTATGCTGAATTCAGGCACACACACACACACACACACACACACACANGGTCTGGTATTCCCATCTCTCTCAGAATTTTCCACAATTTATTGTGATCCACACAATCAAAGACTTTGGCATAGTCAATAAAGCAGAAATAGATGTTTCTCTGGAACTCTCTTGCTTTTTTGATGATCCAGTGGATGTTGGAAATTTGATCTCTGGTTCCTCTGCCTTTCCTAAAACCAGCTTGAACATCTGAAGTTCACGGTTCACGTATTGCTGAAGCCTGGCTTGGAGTGCATGGGGTCACAAAAGAGTTGGACACGACTGAGCGACTAAGCACGCCCACAGATACAGAGAAGCTAAGGCTCTGGCATCAGCGACTCAGGATCCCGACAACCACCTCCGTGGGCTCCGAGTAGAGACGCTGATGTCAGCCGCAGCTCAGTAAGGTCAGACCCCCTTAGAAAAAGGGCCTCCGTGGGCACATTCCCAAACCATGTAATTATCGAGGAGCTGTACTTCAACCACTCCTGCTAAGAAGCAGATGGTAAAAGCCGGGTACCCAATTCCACTTCTGGAGGCTCATCTGAACTTCCCACACCCCTATCAACATAATGGCATGTGATTAAATTGTCTTATTCTGTTAGCCCTTGAGCACACATGGAAACAAAAAAAGTCATAATCCTACCATAAAGCTGTCATAGTTTGAGAGCTATTTAACAAATTGATTTCCCGAAAAGCAGCAGGTATGGCTGCATAGTATACACCACCCCCGCAAATGTTTCTCTAAGTGAATGCAAATTGGCCTCTAAAGAATTTGTCTAATGTGTTAATAAAAAGATTTCTATGACCAATGAAGCTGTGAAGTCCTACTTAAGAAATAATTCACGCTTTCCTAACTTCTCATTCTTTTTCATACTTTTGTTTAAATAGGAAAGTTCACGATTTCATTTCCTTTTCATTGCAGTCACTTTGTTTCGGAGAAGAAACTAACATCAACCAATAACTTCCAAAAGGGTCCCATACAGAGTACAGACTGGTGGATGCCAATGGGGAGGGGGCTGGGAGAGGGATAGCATGGGATATTGGGATTAACAAATGTAAGCTTTTACATATAGAATAGAACACAGCAAGCTCCTACTGTATAGCACAAAGGATATATTCAAGATTCTATAATAAACCATAATGGAAAAGAGTATAAAAAGAATGTGCGTGTGTGTGTGTGTGTGTGTGTGTGTGTGTGTGTTTTGTTGTTGTTCAGTTGCCAAGTCATGTCTGATTCTTTGTGACCCCATGGACTGCAGCAGGCCAGGCTTCCCTGTATATATATATATATATATATATNAGCACAAAGGATATATTCAAGATTCTATAATAAACCATAATGGAAAAGAGTATAAAAAGAATGTGCGTGTGTGTGTGTGTGTGTGTGTGTGTGTGTGTGTTTTGTTGTTGTTCAGTTGCCAAGTCATGTCTGATTCTTTGTGACCCCATGGACTGCAGCAGGCCAGGCTTCCCTGTATATATATATATATATATATATGTATTCTTCACTGGAGAAGGAAATGGCAATCCACTCCAGTATTTTTGCCTGGAGAATCCCATGGACGGAGGAGCTTGGTGGGCTACAGTCCACGGGTTGCAAAGAGTCGGACACGACTGAGCGACTTCACTTCACTTTCATGCTTCCCTGTGCTGTGATTAGTTGCTTAGTTGTGTCCGACTCTTTTCAACCCCATGGACTGTAGCCCACCAGGCTCCTCTGTACATAGAGTTTCTTCAGGTAAGGATATTGGAGTGGGTTGTGATGCCCTGCTCCAGGGGATCTTCCCAACCTAGGAATTGAACTGATGTCTCCTACACTGCAGGAGGGTTCTTTACCAGCTGAGCTCCCAGGGAAGCCTCATCAGTTCAGTTCAGTTCAGTCACTCAGTCGTGTCTGACTCTTTGCGACCCCATGACCACAGTGCACCAGGCCTCCCTGTCCATCATGAACTCCCAGAGTCCACCCAAACCCATGTCCATTGTGCTGGTGATGCCATCCAACTATCTCATCCTCTGTCATCCCCTTCTCGTCCTGCCCTCAATCTTTCCCACATCAGGGTCTTTTCAAATGAGTCAGCTCTCCCATCAGGTGGCCAAAGGATTGCAGTTTCAGCTTCAACATCAGTCCCTCCAATGAGCTCCTCCCTACATATACGTATAAATCAACTACACTTTAATAAGAAATTTTAAAATAAAAACAAACAAAAAAAAAAAAACTAGAAGGGTCCCAAAGCCACCTCTACTCACGTCAGGCCAGGTTCCCTAATGTCCACCCCAGAGTCCATTTATGGTCTTGAGAGACACATCTGGATGGTCCCCACCCAGCCTGGAATTAACCATTGTTATCTTCAAGAGAGCTAATACAGACAGCACGTTACCCTTCACTGCAAATCTGGGTCTGTGAGCACCCTGGCAAATGGTTACATTCCAGTTTGAGGTGCCACTGAAGGTCTCCCAGAGCAAATCCCAGACAGGCAAGATAAAAAGATTTTCAAGTGGAATTATTCCCAGTATTTTCTCCACATGTGGTGAAAATCTCCATGATGCTTTTCCTTCAACAGGAAATAAACAGAGCTTTCCTTTTATGTCAATGTCTAACTGATCAACTTTATATGATTTCCTTTTAGTGCTAATGGTCAATACCTAATTCATTTTGGGTTAGTTAGTTTGGGCAGATTTCTTAATCGAAGTTTTTTGAATGGATCATACACACATATATTTAAAAATTCAAAGTCAAAATCAACAGTGGATACTTTCTCTTCTTCCCTCACCTCCTTCCAATACATACCTCATGGCAACACCTACTACCAAGATGCTAGGGAAAAGTAACCTAATCCAAGTACTGTTATGGACCTTGCTTCCCCCCTCCAACCCCCTGCCCCCACACCAATTAACAAGATATGCAGGGATGCAGAGTACATCATGAGAAACACTGGACTGGAAGAAACACATGCTGGAATCAAGATTGCCGGGAGAAATATCAATCACCTCAGAGATGCAGAAGACACCACCCTCATGGCAGAAAGTGAAGAGGAACTCAAAAGCCTCTTGATGAAAGGGAAAGAGGAGAGTGAAAAAGTTGGCTTAAAGCTCAACATTCAGAAAACAAAGATCATGGCATCCGGTCCCATCACTTCATGGGAAATAGATGGGGAAACAGTGGAAACAGTGTCAGACTTTATTTTCGGGGGCTCCACAATCACTGCAGATGGTGACTGCAGC
>SJYA01002829.1:446177-526830 GCA_006410615.1 Neotragus moschatus
GTATCAAGACCGGGAAACAGTGGAAACAGTGTCGGATTTTATTTCTGGGGGCTCCAAAATCACTGCAGATGGTGACTGCAGCCATGAAATTAAAAGACGCTTACTCCTTGGAAGAAAAGTTATGACCAACCTAGATAGCATATTCAAAAGCAGAGACATTACTTTGCCGACTAAGGTCCGTCTAGTCAAGGCTATGGTTTTTCCTGTGGTCATGTATGGATGTGAGAGTTGGACTGTGAAGAAGGCAGAGCGCTGAAGAATTGATGTTTTTGAACTGTGGTGTGGGAGAAGACTCTTGAGAGTCCCTTGGACTGCAAGGAGATCCAACCAGTCCATTCTGAAGGAGATCAGCCTGGGATTTCTCTGGAAGGAATGATGCTAAAGCTGAAACTCCAGTACTTTGGCCACCTCATGTGAAGAGTTGACTCATTGGAAAAGACTCTGATGCTGGGAGGGATTGGGGGCAGGAGAAGGGGACGATCAAGGATGAGATGGCTGGATGGCATCATGGACTCGATGGACTTGAGTCTGGGTGAGCTCCTGGAGTTGGTGATGGACAAGGAGGCCTGGTGTGCTGCGATTCATGGGGTCACAAAGAGCCGGGCATGACTGAGCGACTGAACTGAACTGAACTGAACAGCTAAAGAGTTACAAGGTAGAAATTCTATTTAAAGAGGAGTTCTTAGAGGAGTACAAAGAAAACAAGAAAGACAAAATCAAAGACATTAGAAGAATTTGAGTCTTTTGGCACTTTCAGCTACGGCAAACATTAAACATACCCAAATTTCTAGTGAGGTTAACATAAAACCTTGCACTGAAAACCGACATATATGAATTCTTATTACCCAAGATATCATATCTAACTTTCAACAAAAAATCACAAGGCATGCTAAAAGGCAAGAAATAAATATATAATCTGAAAGGACAAAAGAAATGTTAGAACCAGCTCCATTTATGACACAGATGTTTGGAATTTCACAGAGGGGATTTATAACAATTATAACTAAAATGTTAAAGGAGCTAAAGGAAAAAGTGGACAATATTCAAAACAAATGAGTAGTGTAAGGTGAGAAAGGGAAAAGCTAAGAAAAATTTTTTAAAAAGTGTTTAAAAATCAAAAACAGTGTAAAAAATGAAAAAATATTTTTGATAAGCTCATGAGCAGCCTGAACACAGCAGATAAAAGAGTCAGTCAGCTTGAAGATACAACAATGGAAACTTTTAAAACTGAAAGATACAGAGAAAAAAAGAATGAAAAATAAATGTTACAATTTCAAAAGGTATAGCATAAATATAATGGGAACATGAGAATAAAGAGAAAAAGAAACAGAAGAATATTTGATGCAATAAGAAAAATAGGCTAGACTGTCCTGATATATTGCTGCTCTTTGCTGAGGGAAGAGTCTGGAAGAAGAAACTGAGACTTAGGCTTCTGCCTTCTCTTCTTTTTTGGGACCTACTTCATCTCACTATGAAGAAGGTATATTCTGAGCTCTTCCATAATGTGAGCTTTACCTGTTGAGGCCACTTAGTAGACTGTCTAACTGCCTCGACATAGTGTCAGTATTCTGCCTAATTATAGCTTGTATATTCAGTTCATTTCAGTTCATTTCAGTCACTCAGTCATATCCAACTCTTTGCAACCCCATAAATCGCAGCACAGCAGGCCCCCCTGTCCATCACCAACCCCCAGAGTTTACTCAAACTCATGTTCATCGAGTTGGTGATGCCATCCAGCCATCACATCCTCTGCCGTCCCCTTCTCCTCCTGCCCCCAATTCCTCCCAGCATCAAAGTCTTTTCCAATGAGTCAACTCTTTGCATGAGGTGGCCAAAGTACTGGAGTTTCAGCTTTAGTATCAGTCCTACCAATGAACACCCAGGACTGATTACCTTTAGAATGGACTGCTTAGATCTCCTTGCAGTCCAAGGGACTCTCAAGATTGTATATTAGCAAGCCCCAAACCACACTTTCCATATTAAACTGTAATAATATAAACATTGGGTTCTTATATGAATACTGTGACTCCCAGATGGTTCCAAGTGAATGAGATTGTCATTTATAACCCCCTACACTCTAACTCTAAAAGGTTTTATACTTTTCTGATCACTCTAGAGTACTAATTTTATATTATTAATAAGTATTAATAAGTTATTAACATCTAGTCAAAGCTACGGTTTTTCCAGTGGTCATGTATGGATGTGAGAGTTGGACTGTGAAGAAAGCTAAGTGCTAAAGAATTGATGCTTTTGAACTGTGGTGTTGGAGAAGATTCTTGAGAGTCTCTTGGACTGCACAACCAGTCCATCCTAAAGGAGATCAGCCCTAGGTGTTCATTGGAAGTACTGATGCTTAAGCTGAAACTCCAATACTTTGGCCACCTCATGTGAAGAGTTGACTCATTGGAAAAGACTCCGATGCTGGGAGGGATTGAGGGCAGGAGTAGAAGAGGATGACAGAGGATGAGATCGCTGGATGGCATCACCGAGTCGATGGACATGAGTTTGAGTAAACTCCGGGAGTTGGTGATGAACAGGGAGGCCTGGTGTACTGTGATTCATGAGGTCACAAAGAGTTGGACACGACTGAGCCACTGAACTGAACAGAACTGCTAAGTAATAGAAAATCCATCTCGGTGGTTTATTTTCTCTTGTGTAAATGATAATACAGAAGTATGTGGCAGAGGCAAAAATTTACCAGCTAAGATACCAAGGATATCTTAGCTAAAGGCAAAGGAGAAAAGGAAATATATTCCCATTTGAATGCAGAGTTTACCAAAGAATAGCAAAGAGAGACAAGAAAGCAATCCTCAGTGATCGATGCAAAGAAATAGAGAAAAACAATAGAATGGCAAAGACTCTAGATCTCTTAAAGAAAATTAGAGATACAACGGGAACATTTCATACAATGATAAGCACAATAAAGAACAAAATGGTATTGACCTAACAGAAGCAAAAAATATTAAGAAGAGGTGGCAAGAATACACAGAACTATACAAAATAGATTGTCATGACCCGGATAACCATGACTGTGTGATCACTCACCTAGAGCCAGACATCCTGGAATGTGAAGTCGAGTGGGCCTTAAGAAGCATCACTATGAACAAAGCTAGTGGAAGTGATGGAATTCCAGTTGAGCTATTTCAAATCCTAAAGGACAATGCTGTGAACGTGCTGCACTCAATATGCCAGCAAATTTGGAAAACTCAGCAGTGGCCACAGGACTGGAAAAGGTCATTCCAATCCCAAAGAAAGGCAATGCCAAAGAATGTTCAAAATACTGCACAACTGAACTTATCTCACATGCTAGCAAAGTAATGCTGAAAATTCTCCAAGCGAGGCTTCAACAGTATGTGAACTGTGAACTTCCAGATGTTCCAGATGAATTTAGAAAAGGTAGAAGAGCCAAAGATCAATTTGTCAACATCCGCTGGATCATCAAAAAAGCAAAAGAGTTCCAGAAAAACATCTACTTCTGCATTATCGACTACGCCAAAGCCTTTGATTGTGTGGATCACAACAAACTGGAGAATTCTTAATGAGATGGGAATACCATACAACCTGACCTATCTCCTGAGACATCTGTATGCAGCTCAGGAAGCAACAGTTACACCTGGACATGGAACTGGTTCCAAACTGGGAAAGGGTACATCAAGGCTGTATATTGAGACCCTGCTCATTTAACTTATAAGTAGAATTGGCAGGAGAAATATCAATAACCTCAGATATGTAGATGACACCACCCTTATAGCAGAAAGCAAAGAACTAAAGAGCCTCTTGATGAAAGTGAAAAAGAAGAGTGAAAAAAGCTGGCTTTAAAACTCAACATTCAGAAAACTAAGATCATGGCATCTGGTCCCGTCACTTCATGGCAAATAGATGGGGAAACGACTTAATTTTTTGTGCTCCAAAATCACTGTAAATGGTAACTGCAGCCATGAAAATTAAAAGCTGCTTGCTCTTTGGAAGAAAAGCTATGGCCGACGTAGATAACATATTATAAAGGAGAGACTTACTTTGCCAACAAAGGTCTGCCTAGTCAAAGCTATGGTTTTTCCAGAGTCATGTAGGGATGTGAGTGTTGGACTATAAAGAAAGTTGAGCACCAAAGAATTGCTGCTTTCNTAACTGCAGCCATGAAAATTAAAAGCTGCTTGCTCTTTGGAAGAAAAGCTATGGCCGACGTAGATAACATATTATAAAGGAGAGACTTACTTTGCCAACAAAGGTCTGCCTAGTCAAAGCTATGGTTTTTCCAGAGTCATGTAGGGATGTGAGTGTTGGACTATAAAGAAAGCTGAGCACCAAAGAATTGCTGCTTTTGAACTATGTTGTTGGAAAAGACTCTTGAGAGTCCCTTGAACTGCAAGGAGTTCCAATCAATCAACCCTAAAGGGAATCAGTCCTGAATATTCATTGGAAGGACTGATGGTGAAGTTGAAATACCAATATTCTGGCCACCTGATGCAAAGAACTGATTCATTGAAAAAAATCCTGATGCTGGGAAAGTTTGAAGGCAGGAGGGAAAGGGGATGACAGAGGATGAGCTAGTTGGCATCATAGACTGGATGGACATGAGCTTGAGCAAGCTTCAGGAGTTGGTGATGGACAGGGAAGCCTGGAGTGCTGTATTCCATGGGGTTGCAAAGAGTCGGACATAACTGAGTGACTGAATTGATATCAGGAATAATGTCTGAGAGACCCACTTTTACCTTCACTGCAATGTCACGAGATGTTACCCCAGGTCCAAACATCAGTCACAATCGAGGCATAAGAAAGGAAAGAACATATGCTATCTATGTCTATCTTTTTATCAGAGATGCAAAAATTGTTCCAGAAGTTCCCTGATACTTCTTTACATGTCATTGGCCCGAACTGTCACATTATCACATCTCACTATACAAAGGTGGAGAAATTGAGTAATCAGTTTTTCCAGCCTTTAAGGTGGAAGATAACAAATGTAATAGGGGCAGATAAGAAAAGTTATGACCAACCTAGATAGCATGTTAAAAAGCAGAGACGTTACTTTACCAACAAATGTCCATCTAGTCAAAGCTGTGGTTTTTCCAGTAGTTGCGTACAGATGTGAGAGTTGGACTATAAACAAAGCTGAGTGCCAAAGAATTGATGCTTTTGAACTGTGGTGTTGGAGAAGACTCTTGAAAGCCCCTTGGACTGCAAAGAGATCCAACCAGTCCATCCTAAAGGAATTCAGTCCTGAATATTCATTGGAAGGACTGATGCTGAAGCTGAAACTCCAATACTTTGGCCATATGATGTGAAGAACCAACTCAGTAGAAAAGACCCTGATGCTGGGAAAGACTGAAGGCAGGAGGAGAAGGGGACAGCAGAGGTGAGATGGTTGGATGGCACCACCAACATAATGGACATGAGTTTGGGTAAACTCTGGCAGTTGGTGAGGGACAGGGAGGCTTGACATGCTGTAGTTCATGGAGTTGCAAAGAGTTGGACGCAACTGAGCAAATGAACTGAACTGAATGCCTATTGGAACAGCCAACCATTAGAGTCAATGTAACATGAACAGTGATGCTGCCAGGGGCTCTGAAATGAAGTCAGTTTTATGTCTTTCATTTTGGAAAGGATTTATTATAAATGTAGTTTTCTCATTGTCTCATTTCTTTTTAAATTTTTCTTTGTGTATTCTCACCTGTTTTTAATCTACAACATGACTTCAACAATTATATAGCTCAGAGTGATACTTCTTTGGAAAAAAAAAAGCTCATGAGGTGTATCATAGCTCTTCCTCATTTTGAGGATTTTTTTTTTTTTTAATTCCACTCTGGTTTCACATGTCTGTCTAGGCCATTAATGTTACTGAATGCCTGACATATGCAAAGGCATGTATCATTTTGAAAGTAAAAAATTTTCTATTTTTGTATTTTCTTCTGGTTGTTTAGTCATTGTTGGCTTTACAGAAGAACTTGAGATATTCAGATTTGTATTCTTAAATCCTCCTAATACATGATGGAGGTTATCCAAAATGTGGTTTCCATTTTTATTTTGTGTTACTCTTGTTGTGATATTGTTACCACTTTCTTTTTCTCATTCCTTGAAACTTAGCCAAGTAGAAGTGGAAAGTAGTACCTTACAAGTTTGGTTCAACTGTTTTGCCAATTTTGATTTTCATTCAAACTGATGTGGGCTTCACAACAGATTTATTCCCTGCTTTTCATGAAAAGTTAAAAGCATATCTGTTAAGATCTTTTTTCTTTCAACTTTGAAACATTCTATTAATAGAAGAGTACTACATCATGATGTAATATTTATTGACTCTGTAGAGATATTGCTTTGAAGGAAAAATTTTTTAAAATGTCTTGCTTTGGGTTAGAATTGGCAAAATGTGTTAAATGTNAATTTTGATTTTCATTCAAACTGATGTGGGCTTCACAACAGATTTATTCCCTGCTTTTCATGAAAAGTTAAAAGCATATCTGTTAAGATCTTTTTTCTTTCAACTTTGAAACATTCTATTAATAGAAGAGTACTACATCATGATGTAATATTTATTGACTCTGTAGAGATATTGCTTTGAAGGAAAAATTTTTTAAAATGTCTTGCTTTGGGTTAGAATTGGCAAAATGTGTTAAATGTGAGTGGATTTGTTTACAGTATTAACTCTTTTAAACAACTCCAGTTTTGAAAGTTTTCTTTTTTTTTTTTGTTTATATATATATATATATATATTCTGCCATGTATGGCACTTAATAAAAATTGCATACACAAAGAATTTAGGTCAATATTTCCAGAAAAGACATAGTAAGAGAAATTAGCTCTTAAATTAAGAGCTAAATAAATCAAAGTTTGCTTAATAAATAAAAGGTTGCTTTCCATATAAGCATCTTTGACTTAACATTCATTTTCAATTTTTCCTCATGCTCCTTACACATGGATCACAAATTGGGGGAAGAACATACCAATAACAGACAACTCAGGCGAAAATGCTGAACATTACTTTTGTAACAAGCTTGCAGCCAGAATAATTAGTGCAGAATCTGTCTCTCGTTCCAGATACAAGACGGGCCTTTTGCTCCATGAATGTGCTGGCTGCATCTCACGGCCAGGCTGGGCAAGCTCCCTGAACAGAGCTGGCAGTGGCACTTATGCGCTTGCTGTCTCAACTTGCTGTTCAGAATCAAGACTGCCAGACCATTGCTAAAATTGATTGGCGTTCACACTTCATTTGAGTGGGTTTGCATTTGGACGAGGTTTCATTTTCACCTTTCTTGCTATTTCCTGAGGCAAATGAGCAATTCTGTGAGGCTGGTGTGCTTTTCAATTCTTGGATTGTTCAGTTACCCACCGCCCCCCCAAGCTTTCTTTATAAAAGAAAGGTCTACATACTTAAAGGTAAAAGAGTGTTATACTCAATTCCTGCATTTTTTCAAGATTTTTCTTCCCTTATTTTATTTTTTTTTTCTTTTTAACAGAGCTTAGGAGCTTTGTGAATGGTTGCTGGCTGAGAACATTAGATATACAGTAAATTCATCATTTATCTACAGATCAAGTGTAAAATTAAACTGGAGGAAATGACCTTGTGACAGCATTGGGGAAGTATGAATCAGACTTAAAAGGGGAAAGAGTTGTTGACATACTGTTTCCCATATGATTCTTTTCACTGAGAGGGAACAATCTGTTTTCCTCTCAAGGAGCTGGCATTGGTCAAGTGCATTTTAGAAAAGTTACACTGAACTCAACTCATTCAAAGCTGTGAAGCATCTTTTAAACATTAACATACAGTACTGCTGATATTCATTTGATGTTTTTTAAAAGCTAAAATCCAGGTTTGTAATGCCAGACTGGATCAGAATTTGGAACCTCCTACACTAATCTTAGGCAATATAAACAACCAATATTTATATACACATATGTATACATGTATGCATATGTTTATGCATATACATAATAACTTTCTTTTTCACAGAAAGAATCTAGGCAAAATGAGACTGCCCAAAAAAATTGACCTGAATTATTCAAATTGAAAAAATTGTCTGGCACAAACTACCTTAGCAACTAGTCAGTTCTATACTTTAGTTCTGCAATGTTCTCCTCCAAAATCATATATGATTAAAAAAGTATGGCAAGCTCAATAGATTATTTCAATTATGAAACAAATCCAGGACTTATAATTACAGCAAAGACAGATTCTTTTGAAATAAGCCCCAGATCTCAGGAACTTTCTGCACCTTCTTCCTTCTCCATGGCAATACTTTTCTTTTTTTCCACTCTTTATCTCCTTTGCTATTGGGTGGACCTTAAAACACCCCGCAAGAAATGGCTCAAATGTCTCAGTGATTACTTCTTTGACTCTGCATCTACTCATTTAGTTAAAACAGTAAATGTATTATGTATTACCTACATAAGTAGTGTTATATATACTAGAATATAAGATACCAAGGAGCAAGCAACTTAACTTGTTCTCTCCAGAACCTTAGGATAGACTTTATCATTTGTAATAGAGTTTAATCATCATTTCCGTCTTCATGAGAGATCTGCATTGTCCAATATGGTAGCCGCATGTGGTTCTTTAGTACTTGATATGTTACTAATCCAAACTGAGAAATGCCATAACCATAAATATACTAAGTACATTTGAAAGACTTAGAATGTAAAAACAGAGCTACCTTACACTGTGAGCATCCTGAGAATAAGAACCATACTTTACTAATTTCTATATTTAAATATCAATTGCATAAAGGATAAAGGTATTCAGTAAATGCATGGTAACTGAATGTAATATTTCAAGAGACACCATTAATGTCTTAGAGCTAAGAACAAGATGCTAATTCACGGAGGCAAAAGTTACTTTCGGATTGAAACCCCTGATGTCCTTTTTGTTTTAATTTCTTAAGATATGACAGTTTGGGAACAATTTCAAAGATTTCTTCTTACCGATAATTTGATTTAGTTATTTCTACAGCCTATGTCTTTGTGTCTACAATCCTTCTCAGTTATTTGACCTGGCGCATTCTACTGGGGTGATTTTCCTCTAATGCAGAGGGGATTGATGCTATCTTCTGACCCTCCAGCAGGATCACTAGCTAGGTTGAAATGAAAAAGGTGCCCAGTGATAGCACCATGCTCCAGCAAATCTGCTCGTTTACCACCAGTATTCCACTTAGCTGTCTGGGAAGCCTCAGGAGATCCAAACTGCATTTTTCATGAGTTGCATAAAGGAAAGGAAAATCTCTAGGAAATCGATGTTTTTTTGGAACATCCAAGATTTAGGTAAGTTATTATCTCCTATGGGCTTCTAGAATCTAAGTTTAGCCTCTGAAGGCTCCAGAGTTTGGGATACTTTTGGTGAATGATAGAGGCATAAATGCTGTGCAATCTTATTTGTTGTGGTCCCAAAATAAGTGATTGATAGAGTGCCATGCTATGCTCAGTCATGTCCAACTCTCTGCGACCTCATGGATTACAGCCCTCCAGGCTCCTCTGTTCATGGAATTTTCCAGGCAAGAATGTTGGAGTGTGTTGCCATTTCCTCCTCTGGTGGATCTTCCCCACCCAGGGATCAAACCTGAGTCTCCTGCATTGGCAGGTGGGTTTTTTTTTTTTTTTTTTAATTTTTTTATCACTGTGTCACCTTTGGTGAAGGATAGAGGCATAAAGTCTGTGACAGTCTTATTTGCTGTGGTCCCAAAATAAATAGTTGATAGAGTAAAGGATACTAAAGAAATATGTCAACTAAATACAGCATAAAACCTGGTTTCGATCCCAAATCAATGAACATATTTCTGGAAAAACTGACAAAATTTGATTAAAGTATATAAAACAATATTATAGTAATGTTAATTTAATAATTTTCATAAATATACTATAATTGTGTATGTTCATTAGCAGTCATATTACTCCCATGTTCTAGCTACTATAAATAATGCTGCAATGAACACTGGGGTACATGTATCTTTTTTAGTTATGGTTTCCTCAGGGTACATGCCCAGTAATAGGACTACTGGACTGTTTGGTAGTTTTATTTGTAGTGTTTTAAGGAATTTCCATACTCTTCTCTATAATGGCTGCATCAGTTTGCATTCCCCCCAACAGTGTAAGAGGGTTCCCCTTTCACCATACCCTCTCCAGCATTTATTGTTTGTAAACTTGTTGATGATGGCCATTCTAATCAGTGTGAGATGATACCTCGTTGTAGTTTTGATTTGCACTTCTCTAATCATGAGCGACATTGAGCATCTTTTGCGTGTTTATTAGCTATCTGTATGTCTTCTTTGGAGAAATATCTGTTTATATCTTCTGGCCACTTTTTTATTAGGTTGTTTGTGTTTCTGGTATTGAGCTGCATGCTGCTGCTGCTGCTAAGTCGCTTCAGTTGTGTCCAACTCTTTGCAACCCCATAGACGGCAGCCCACCAGGCTCCCCTGTCCCTGGGATTCTCCAGGCAAGAACACTGAAGTGGGTTGCCATTTCCTTCTCCAATGCATGAAAGTGAAGTCGCTCAGTCATGTCCGACTCATNAAAAAAAAAAAAAAAAGGAAAGGATTTGGTGGTCATATAAAGTTTAGGAAACATTGAGTATTACTTTTTCTTCCAGGGAGACTGCCAGGGCTCATTCTCACATTAAAAACTCTAAAAGTCTGCAATAAAGTAGACTATCTGTTATGACAGCCTCCTGAAATACATGGCCCCAGAACCCACCCCTCCTTTACTTTCCATGAAACATCTTATCTTGGTTTTCTGCACAGCGTGGTGCTTGGAAGCGCTTCCTCAGGGCACAAGGAAGAATCAACAGTATTGAGAGAGGAATTTCATTGACTGTCTTTCCACTGAGACTGAAGGAGGGTGGGGTGGAGGTGGGGTCTGTCTGCCCTTGGAAGGGAGCCACTGCCAGTCCAGGGACCAGTGACAAGGACATGCAGCAAGGTGGTGTCTGCGCATGTGGCTAGAGGAGAATACAGGGGTGAAATATCCCCAGGCTGGCAACTGAGTGGATGGATTACAGGTGAGTTTACAGTCTCAGTGGTAACCCACTCCAGTGTTCCTGCCTGGAGAATCCCACGGACAGAGGAGCCTGGCGGGCTGCAGTTCATGGGGTTACAAAGAGCTGGACACGACTAAGCAACTAACACTTTCACTTTCATTTACAGTCTCAAGGCTAACCCTGTAGGAAGGAGATGGTACTATTTATTTGTTTTTTCTATTTAAATAGTTTTTTATGAGCCGTATAGCCATAAAGAATCTGCCTGTGAGCCAGGAGACCAGGGTTTGATCCCTGGGTTGGGAAGTCCTCTGGAGGAGGGAATGGCAATCCACTCCACTATTCTTGCCTGGAGAATTCCATTGACAGAGAAGCCTGGAGGGCTACAGTCCATTGAGTCACAAACAATTGGACACACACACACACAGCAAATATAATTACCCAAATGTAAATCTGCATTAACAATACTAACTTTAAAATAAAATTACTGATGTATAGTTGATTTCGAATGTTGTGCTAATTTCTGCTGTACAGTAAGGGAATCAGCCATGTCTCCTCTTTTTTGGATTCTTTTCGCACATCAGCTGTTACAGAGTATTAAGTAGAGTTCCCTGTGCTAGACCGTAGGTTATTGTTAGTTAACTATTTTACATATAATAGCATGTATATGTCAATCGCAGTTTCCCAATTTACACCTCCCTTATCTGTGAAGAAAGCTGAGCACTGAAGAATCGATGCTTTTGAACTGTGGTGTTGGAGAAGACTCTTGAGAGTCCCTTGGACTGCAAGGAGATCCAACCAGTCCATTCTGAAGGAGATCAGCCCTGGGATTTCTTTGGAAGGAAGGATGCTAAAGCTGAAACTCCAGTACTTTGGCCACCTCATGCAAAGAGTGGACTCATTGGAAAAGATTCTGGTGCTTGGAAGGATTGGGGGCAGGAGAAGGGGACGACAGAGGATGAGATGGCTGGATGGCATCACTGACTCGATGGGCGTGAGTCTGAGTAAACTCCAGGAGTGGTGATGGACAGGGAGGCCTGGTGTGCTGCAATTCATGGGGTTGCAAAGAGTTAGACACGACTGAGCAATCGAACTGAACTGGTAACCATAAATTTGTCTTCTACATCTGTGACTCTGCTTCTGTTTTGTAAATAAGTTCATTTGTACCCCCTTTTTTAGATTCCACGATTGACAATATCCAGGTTCATCCATGTTGCTGCAGATGGCATTCTTTCACCCTCTTGTGTGACTAATATCTCGTTACACATATGTACCGCAACTCCTTTACCCACCCCTCTGCTGATGAGCTTTTAGCTGCTTCCATGTCCTGGCTATTGTAAATAGAGGGCAGAATGATCTCAGTGTTGGTATGCTGAATTCACACACACACACACACACACACACACACACACACAACCAACCACATAGATTAAGAGGTTTGGGGGTAAATGGCAGAGCCAGGCAAAGTGTGGAAGAGAGGATGAGTCTGGGAAATAAAAACTGGGCTGTTATTTCATAAAATAATAATTAAAGCAGATTGCTGGTTGTGATTATTGTGTTGGGTGAAGGGATATAGAAAAATCCTCTTTTGAAAAATTCAGATTGTTTATAGTTAACCATATGTGTTTGTCTCTTGAAATATATTCAATTTTTAGACCTTTTTGTTTTAATCACATTCCTGCCATAGTTCTATTTTTTTTTAAGTCATTTTTATCCCTGTTATTTTTCCCACCCAGCTTTTTTCAGGCTGTCAGAGGCACAGGCTGCAGTGGTTATGATAGGAGAATGACGGGTGAAATGCCAGTCCTAATTAGAGACTTGATTGCTCCGTAAGAAAAAAGCTTCAATTTGATTTGGATGGCGCTGGCTTGTCAGGTAGAATGAGTCAAATATGTCTGTACTTTCACTTCAAAATGTGAAAAATGTGAATGTGCATTATTTATATTGTATTTCCTGGCTATAATTAATTATGTGTCTGTGGAAATGATGTCCCCAAAGACAGTTGATTTTATGTCCAATCTATATGTGCATTTGTAAAACTAATTTGTTCTCATTAAAATTTTTAAGGGTTTATTTGAGCTAAACTCAGGAGGTTTGCCTGGGTATCAAACTCACAAAATACAAAGCAAACTGTAATTTCAGTTTTTACTACTGAGTGAGATATTCAGTGCCTGAAGCATTGTACTAGATATTATTGTGGGGAATTTGGTTGGGCTATAAAAATAAAGAGAAGACATACTTCCTTCCCAGAAAGTGCTTTTAAGCTTGTTTGGAAGACAAGGATGTAAAACAAATGAAAATAATGCAATCTGAACTTCTCCTGCTTTAAGAAGAGAACATGATGTTTAGTCAATGAAATATTAATCCTGTAATAATGAATTGACCAGTTTTTCTTGTTACTCTGTAGAGATTTGGAAGTTATTATTGTTATTATTATTTCAAATTGCCTGTCATTTCTTTCAGCTTCTTTACTTTCAGTATTTGTAAATATATTAACTGTTCATATTAAAGTTTCAAAACTATCTCAAACTGTATAAATAAAGCATTTTTTCTTTGTCAGTGTCAGCAGCAAACTGATTTGCTTTCAAAAAGACCCACAATTTAAATGTAATATTTCAAATAATTTACCCCATGTTCACTATAATTAAATCTGTTAATTTCTGTGGATGTAATTGTAATTATTAAGGTGATATTTACAAAATTTTTTCTTATTTTTGTTTGCTCATATGATTATGAATTCATATGTTCTCCTAGTTATGCTATAATTAATAAATCAACGTAATATGTTGATTTACAGGTATATTAGAATTAATTTAATTTCTTAAAATATTATTTTTAATCAATGAAGATACAAAGAATATTTATGTCTGAAATGAATAGGTTGACTTCCTTGGCTTATGAGTGTTCCATTCCTTTGTCAGTGTTCTTTTGCTAATTTTCAGCATGACAATGATGGTAAAACAAGCTGATTCCTTTGTTTTATTTTATCCAATTTCAGAGCTCACTACCCTCCACAAGATGAAGCAATTATTTTCCTCTTTATTTGGTGTTTTCAGAGACCATTAAGCTTATTTTGTCCACATTGGGAAACAAAGTAATTTTCTATTCAAGGTATTTCTTCTTCTCAACAATGCATTTTTCATTAGTTCTGTTCTTCTGGAAGTCACTTTTCAGCAGCCCCAGCTGTGGCCAGGACATGGTCCAGAGCATGGACAATGGAGAAATAAAGTCAAAGCAATGATTGTCACAGAGACTTTACAGATAATCCTGATGACAATATTGAGTTGCTTTCAGGTCTGAGTTTAGAGGAGGGCACAGGATTAGACACAGGGAGGGGATCGCATTTTGAACCAACAGTAGTTGGAGGAGACGGAACTTGGTCATATCACAGGCCTACACCAGCAAAGAGGATGAAACTGTGAGGTCAGCATGGGATCCAAGGAGCCTGGAGTGTAGACAGAGGTGATGGGGAAACAACAAGGCCCTCAGACACGCCACCAGCAAGGAAGCAAGGACCTTCCAAGAACCTGCCAGGAGACCGAGGTATAGATATTGGCTAGGAGGAGACCAGGAGCCAAGGGAGGGAGAACATTCCAGAAAGACGTCAACACCAGAGCAGCAGAGGGGCACTGCAGAGAACAACGTGCCTTGAATATTATACACACACACCACTGCTAACTACTGCTGGAGTTATCCTGGTGGTGTGGCAAGGGTGAAAGGTAGAGCCCAATAAGGAAAAAAGTGAGGGTTGATAAGCAACAATGACTTACTGCATAACACTGTTGTTAATAAAAATCTATGATGGAAAAGAATCTGAAAAGGAATATATATATATATATATATATATGTGTGTGTGTGTGTGTGTGTGTGTGTGTGTGTATGTATCACTTTGCTATGCACCTGAAACTATTAATAACAAAATACTATAAATCAGTTATGTTTCAATTTTAAAAAAGAAAGAAAAATAAGCATTAGAGACAACAAATGGGATCAAAACTTTAATGAAAATTGACTGAGCTCTTGGTATGTGTAGAGTGAAGTGCTCAGTCCCTTAGTTGCGTTTTGACTCTTTGCAACTCTCCTCTGTCCATGGGATTCTCCAGGTAACAATACCCAGGGATCGAACCTCTCTTGGCTTATGGTAGGTGCTAAATGGAAATTATTAAGATGCTGTAGCTATTATCATCAGTAGCATGTAACTCCATGTACAAGAGTTAAACCTTGGGTCTTGTCTTATGTCACTTAGAGATACACTGTGATGTTAAAACTGTAAAAATCCTCCCCTCTCTCATTGATTTTAGGCATATAAAAATTCTAGCATTTCACAGAACAGCTATTCATGAAAACTGTTGATTTTTTCTTATTCTGTCATCTCATCAGTCTATACTCAGTATAAAATTTTCCACTTTTTCTTTTTTCATCTAATTTCACATAACCAAATACTTCAGAGAGACAAATCTTTATTTACATAGAACATGATTGTCTATGTAGAAAATTCCAAGGACTCTACAAAAATGAAAGCTTGGAACTAGTAAGGGCGTTATTAAGGTTGCAAGATATAAGATCAAGAGACAAAACTTAATCATATTTCTATATATTAGCACTAAACACATGAAAATCAAAATTAAAAATACAATACCACAAGGAAATCATCAACAAAATGAGAAGGCAACCTGGAAGAAGGGAGAAGATATTTGCAAATTATTTATCTGTTAAGGGATTAATAGCCAAAACGTATAAGGAGTTCATAAAACTCAATAACAAAATAAAAAGCAATCCAGTCAAAAAGGGGCAGGGAGTCTGAATAGACACTCCCCAAAGAAAACACACAGATGGCCAGCAGTGTGCAAAATGGTGCTTAACATCATTAATCATCAAAGAAACACAATTCAAAGCCACCATGAGATATCAGCTCACAAATATCACCTGTCAAAATGGCTATTACCACCCCACCCTTCCAAAAAAGATAACAACTTGGATGAACCTTCAGTAACTGTGCTGTGCGAAAATTCAGTCCCAAAGTTTACATTCCACTTAAATAAATCACGTTCTTGAGATGACAAAATTTTAGAAATGATGGTAAAATTAGTAGTTACCAAGGATTAGACCGAAGTTGGGTGATCGGTGTGGTTATAAAAAAAAATCAATAGGAGAGATCCTTGGAGTAACAAAATATTTTGTATCTTGATTCTAATGGTAAATACAGAAACCTGCACAGATGTTAAAATTGAACAGAACTAAACACACACACATCCCCACACTATATGTTCAAATAAACTAGGGAAATCTGAATAGAAGTGGTAAATTTTATCAATGTAAATATCTTAGTTTTTAACAGTAGTCTAGCTTTTTTTCTTTTTAGCAAAATGTTGATATTGGGGGAAATGCATAAAATGTAGACAGAATCTTTTATATGACTTCTTTTACTGCATGTAAACACATAATGATCTCAATAAAATTTTCAATTAAAAGAAGTTCATTTCCTTCTTAGCACCTGAAGAAATAGAGAGGTCATCATTTTGTTCCCCATCAAAATCTAAGCATGTGTTGCACACACGTTAGTGATCACAGCGGCAGTCATCCGCTTGCTTGCTTCCTCTGGATACAGAAAAAGGCCTTGCCACTTACCAACAGCTACGGCACAGGGTCAGTTCTCTCTGCTGCTGTGAAATCCGGAGATTTTAAATTGCTTATAATTTTTTTAAAATGCACATTTAATGTGGACCCAAATCAGCTCAGTATTATTATTCGATCTGAGATTGTTTTTGAAATAACCTCTTATCTAAACCACTACCCCGCCTCTGCTGCACAAAACAACTGAGTGTAGCTTGGCGAACTGGGGTTCCCACTTGGTTATTTTTGTCAGGATCACACTGAGCCTGCCTGATCTCTCTCAGCTGAAGTTGACAGGTGGCGCCTGGATTTTCTTACTCACTGGAACACCCTTGCAAATCCCACACATCTGTAATTAAGCAAGGCTACAATTTCTTGATGAGCCATGTTTGAAACTTCAGCTTTTATTTTCATTGTTTTTACAGTTTCTTGACCACAGTATGGGCTACCCAGGTGGCTCAGTAATAGGAAGAACCCGCCTGCCAATGCAGGAGACTTGGAAGATTAAGTTTTGACCCCTGGGTCTGGAAGATCCTCTGGGGGAGGAAATGGCAAACCCACTCCAGGATTCTTACCTGGAGAATCCCATGGACAGAGGAGCCTGGTGGGCTACAGTCCATGGGGTACCAAAGAGTCGGACAGGACCAAAGTGATTTAGCATGTGTGACCACCATATAGGTCAAAGGTAATGCCTTTCTGTTTTCCCTTCCACTCATCTGGGCTACCGTCTTGCCCTGGTGATGCCTTATATTAATATTTCCTAGATAGCTTTTCCATTTCAGTGGGCACTCGGGTAAAATGCATCACTTAAATCTCAGGAAACCTTGTTAGGTAGATATTTTGATCCCCACGCTTACATGTATGAAACAGAAATTCTAGGTAATTTTCTAAGCTCCTAAACAAGAGAGCTTGACTTGAATTCCAGGTTTTCTGATTCTAAATTGAGTATCTTCCCCTGACAATCAGGACTGCTGGGGCGAAACAAAGCCTGCCTGTCTCCATGACTCATTTGACCTTGTTGAAGAGGCGTTGGAAAGCTCTAAGAGACCCCCAGCAGGGGCCTCCGGTCCCCATCCACCTTTTCAATATAAACAGATAAACCAGGATGCTTAGAATACTGCCTCAAAAAGCACAGACTTTCTTAAGACTCTCTTTATTGGCTTATGGATTTTCAAAAACAGTTATCGAAAGTAATAGTTTAAGGTCATACTTCCTAAGCTATTGACAGATGAAGTAATTAGTTCTGAAAAAGTGCTTACTCTGTGATGAGACAAGAACGTCCTCCAAAGACAAGGAACAATGACCAGATGCTTATTGAAGAGACGAGCAAATTCGGGAGGACGCAAGGCTGGTGATGTTGGGTGGAGGATGCGGCATTAAGCCATTTTAAAAAGACTTAGCTTAAAGGTCTGAGTGAGCAAAGCAAATTATGCAACCTACTTGGAATACTGGATATTCAGAGATGATTCGCTTCATTTGTTGAATCTTTGAACGTTTTATATCTTTGTTTCAGGCATATGTATTTCCTTTCCCAGTCTCTTGACACATCTCTGTTGATGTCTTTCTAGAGAGAGAAGGAAGGCCAATTACATTCCCCTTTGTGGATGAACTAAATCAGTCATCCAGGTGTGTTTCAAAAAACAATCAAGACATTGGACATCTTTCTCTGCTTCCTCCCAATTAACATTGCCTTGGATAGAACAGGTTTAAATGAAAAGAACGTGGAAAGTCTGATGAAGCGTGGTGCTAGTTTGCTTTCATGGTTGTATCAGGTGAGCTGTGTACATCTAGAGCCCTCGGAGGGGCTGCCCACCAGCAGAAGCCTTGAAGTCAGAGTATCTGAGCAGGCTCCTCTTCCAGCCCTGGTCCCTGGGGGCGCAAGAGCTGCAGAATCTGTAATAATGGGAACAAACATAGTGATTTGCCGGACTTTTGTTATTTGGATTAAATCAAATAGAACCTATTAATACGTGTGGGCTTCCCTGGTGGTCAGTGGTAAAGAATTGGCCTGCCAGTGCAGCTGGCACAAGAGACTTGGGCTTGATCCCTGGGTTGAGAAGATCCCCTGGAGGAAGAAATGGCACCCCACTCCAGTATTCTTGCCTGGAGAATCCCATGGGCAGAGGAGCCTGGAGGGCTACAGTCCATGGGGTTGCAAAGAGTTGGACATGACTTTGTGACTGATCAGGCACGCACACCCACACAACTGTTTCAAATTATTGTCTATTTACAATTTAAAAATTAGATTATGCATAAAGGCTAAATAATAATTATATAGCTAGCATCTAATATTAATTCTAATAATCTGTAATATGTAATAGTGATAATTTTTCTTTCAATTGTTTATAGTTTCATCTTTTTTTCTTATCTCACCACGCTGGCAATATGCTTCAGGACAAGGTTGAATAGCGTTGCTATCAGGGGGAGATTCCTGACTTGTTCCTGATCATAATCACCGAATCATTAAGCATGAAACCTGCTATATATTTTTGTTTGAGGATTATTACCTTGAGAGTCATTTTTTTTCTTTTCTGATTTTGTATAAATTTTCATTATGAAAGGCTATTAAATTCTATCAAACACTTTTTTGCATCTAATGAGATGATCATGAAATTTAACCCCGTTGATATATTCATGTGATAGAATTCCTTAATTGATTTGACTATTAACTTTTCTATTAAAACTTTCCTGCTGTTTTATCCTTTCATACATTGTTGGACTTGGTTTGCAGTCTCTTGTATCAGTGTTCATGAGTGAGGCTGGCCTTACATTTTCTTTCTTGCATTGAGCCTGTTGGAGTCAGTATTCTGATGCCATACTGACCACCCTTGTGGAGCCTTTTCCTGGAACTGAAATGGTTTATGCAAGAAGCATTTGATCCTTGAATATTTGATGAAACTTGTGGTGATCTCTTGGTGTTTTTTGGAGGAAAATCTTTTAAAAGGATCTGATAGGGATTGTGGGACTGTTTGGGACTTTTTATCTTTCTGATTTACTAGAGTTTAGTTGCTTAACAATGTGTTAGTTTCTGCTGTATAGCGAAGTGAATCAGTTATACGTGTACATATACATATATCCTCTCTTTGTTACCACAGATCATTGAGTGGAGATCCCTGTGCTATACAGGAGATTCTCGTTAGTTACCTATGTTATACATAGTAAGATATATATGTGTCTGGGTTCTAATTCTTTTTGAATCTCTAGTTTCCACTCTGTCGAGGTTCAAGAGAGACCTGTCTTCTTATAGTCAAGACTGACCCCTTCAGACTTTGGTTTACTTGCAGAGAGATCTTCTATCACCCCCTACCCCAAACAAACCTTGGCTTGTCCCCTGACCCCACAATCCCCAGGCTGCTGAACCCAAAGTTTCAAAGTGTTCAGTGCTATGGATATCTTCAAGGCAAAGCTGGGTTTCCAGGCTGTCTACCTCCATGGAGCCCTACTCTCACTTTGTTTAGGCGTTCTGACTTGGTTTTTAACCAAAGGATGGTCAAGATATATCTAGATAGCCATGCTACTGGAAATAAAGGTTTCTTTCTCTCTTAATTGTAAGATTCCTTAAACTCTTAAAGTCTTAATCCTGAAGATTTATTAAGTTCTTCTCTAGTTTCTGGCCATGCTGTGTGGCATTCTGAATCTTAGTTCTTCAACCAGGGATCGAAACTGTGGCCCCTACAGTGGAAGCATGGAGCCTTAACCATTGGACCAACAGGGAATCCTTCTCTAATTTTTATTTCCCCAATTATTTCTTTTTTTTCTGGACAATATCCTACACATTGCTATCTCTGTCTCAATAGGTTGGCTGCTTAGATCCTTGTGTTTTTCCTGCGTTTAGAGAGATGAACATTAATTATAAAATACTTACTGCATGCGTTTCTTTGTGTTAGGGACCATGGTAGATGCTGGAGGTAATATGCAGAACATGAGAGGGGCGTAATGGGTGAAGTGGCCATTGGGTGGGGATGGCCACCCTGGACCAGAAGTGGCCCCAGCAAGGAGGCTGCAGGCAGTGGGGGTGGGTGCTCAGACAGACGTCTTCATCCACGAAGAGAAACGAGGAGCAACAGTTTACAGTGAAGTGTTTAAATATAGCCTCGTTAGCCTGGTCTCCTGTGATTTATTTCAGTCAATTTGATTAAATCTTTTTATTTCAAACTATTTCTTTATTCTTATCGCAGAGTAAGTCTTTGAGTGCATTTTTGGCCATACTTTTATTTCTCGTCCGCTTCATCTAATGCCACAAATATAGTCTGAAATAATTTAAGCTATGTGGACATTTAAAGAAAACATTCCTATTTGGTATTTGGTTTTGTTGCACGTTGGTTACAGTCAGACATGGAGGAGGCAACCTTGGCGAAGAGAAAGTATTGAGAAACCCAGGATGAGAGGATTCAGACTCAGACTCACTCTGACTCATTGAATTTCACAGACAAGACACAACTCTCTCTGAGCCTCAGTTTCCTTGTGTGTCAAAAAGAGGCAGCAACGAATTTTCTCCTGTAGTTCTGATGAGAATAAAAATTATGAAAATGCGATGCAAAAATGATGCTTTAAATTTTGAACCCATTCATTTCACTCTCCTGCTTGAGGGCCTTTGATGGCTTGTCATTTTACTTGGAATAAAGTCGGATGCCCCACAGTGGAGATGCAGACATAGAGAGCAGCTTGTGGACACAGGGTGGGAAGGAGAGGGTGGGAAGAAGGGGCAGAGTAGCCCAGATGCACGTACACTACCATGTGAAGGACAGGGAACTGGTAGGAAGTTGCTGTTTGACTCCCAGAACTCAGACCCAGGCTCTGTGACAACCTACAGGGGTACAATGGTATGGGAGGTGGGAGGGAGGGGCCATATGTACACCTGTGACTGATTCATGTTGATGTACGGCAGAAACCAGCCCAATATGGCAAAACAGTTATCCTTCAGGCTTCCCTGATGGCTCAGCAGATAAAGAATCTGCTTGCAGTGCAGGAGACCCCGGTTCGATTCCTGGGTTGGGAAAATCCGCTGGAGAAGGTATAGACTAACCACTCCAGTATTCTTGGGCTTCCCTGGAGGCTCAGCTGATAAAGAATCCACCTGCAATGTGGGACACCTGGGTTCGATCCCTGGATTGGGAAGATCCCCTGGAGAAGGGAATGGCAACCCACTCCAGCATCAGCAGAAACCAATACAATATTGTAAAGTAGTTATCCTTCAATTAAAAGTAAATAAATTAAAAACAATTCTGATGCCTGCCTTTCCTGTCTACCTATATAATCTGGTTCCTTTCCAACCACTTCAATGTAATTTCTTGATATTGGCCCTTCCCCAAGCCTACAGATTGCTCGTTCTGCCTGTAGCTGGGTCCCTCCCCCAGCTGTCCCCCCACAGCTGTTGCTGTGACCACACTTCACACTTGCTGTTTCTTCTGCCTGACATGCTTTTTCATCCTCCAAGTCTCAACTCAGATATTGTCTTCAATGGTCCCTGATTATAGGGACTGGAGGGTCTCTCCCCACTGCCCTATGGAAGGTAGTAACTCACAGTCTCAGTCCGCGGTCATGTAACTCCCATGACTCGTGTAAACATGAGTCCAGTAACCCATGGTCCCGGGCAATTGCATCATCCACAATCCCACTGATGGTTGTCATCTGTCTGACTCCTGCTAGCATTAAGCTCCTTTGAGGTTAAGGATTTTGTCTGTTGTGGCCACTGCTGTTGAGTTTCAGACAGTCCATAGCAGCTGCAAGGAGTTCAGTTAAGTGTGTCTCCAATAAATGAATCAGCAATGATCATGAACGTGTATTTAAAAGTCTAAAGAATTGTTTAAATTCAGGGCAGTTTGACTGCGTTTTTATAGTTTATTCTTTACATAGCTTACATGAGCTTGTGTGCTAAATTACTTCAGTCATGTCCAACTCTATGAGACCTTATGGACTATAAAACACCGGCTCCTCTGTCCATGGGATTCTCCAGGCAAGAATACTGGAGTGGGTTGCCACGCCCTCTTCCAGGGGTCCTTCCCGACCCAAGGATTGAACTTGTGTCTCTTACGTCTCTTGCATTGGCATGCAGTTTCTTTATCACTAGCATCACCTGGGAAGCCCCTGTCATAGCCTAAGAGTGTTTGAAAAGAAAGTGGGATTCTATCATCATTCAGACTCAGGGTTTGATGCTGTAAGTGGCAGAGACCCCACAATAGCAAGACATTGGGTCCACGGCAAGTGCAGTCACAGTCTGGATGGCTCTGCTCGGTTCTCCTGGACGACCAGGCCTGGGCTATGATGGATGAGCTTTCTTAACTGCTGTTTTCAGTGTATTTTCCAAACAAGTTGACGACTGACCCTTCAGTGGCTTCAGTGTTCTTTTGGAATCTTAAATTCAAAAGTGCATTTTCTCAGAATCCATGGTGAGACAGTGTCTGCATGACAGCAAACATGGCAAGTTGCAGCTCCATCCAGCACAGAGCCTGGTGCCTGCTAGGGAATGTTCCATGGGAGGCAGCGCTCTTCTCCGTGTGATGATGTCAGTAGGAGATGCTTTACTTACACACTGAGGTCAGACAGCACCTTTCACGAGTGCGAGGGATTCCCTTTGGTGTTGTTCATTGCACTTTTCATCATAAATTATACTCAGGCACGTTTCTGACTTATCTGATCAGCATTATATATCCAAAAACTATACGGCACTTGGTCATTTGCAGATGTTTGGAAAGAGAGAGTTTAAGTCAATCTTCTTTTCTAGAATATTAATTATGCTGCTCAATCATACACTTGTTCTTTTATTGTTTGGATATTTTTTAGGAGAGCTGACAGAGCACTTAATCATACATAGTCTAGATCCCGATGACCTGAATTTGAATGACCACTTGGTCTGTTACTAGCTGTGTGACCTTGGCCAAGTGACTTAGCCTTTCTGTCACTTAGTTTTAACATCTATAAATCAGAATAAAATAATAATAATATGCTCAGAGGTATTAATAAATGCGATGAGCTTAGAATACTGGTTACATACAGAAATAGGTGTTACTTGTTCTTTTCTACAGCTGTGAATAAGATTTCATATATTTTAAAATTGAGGTATAATTGCTTTACAGTGCTGTGTTAGTTTCTGCTGTAAAATGAAGTGAATCAGTTGCGTGTAGATCGCTGGGTCGGGAAGGTCCCCTGGAGGAGGGCATGGCAGCCACTCCAGTGTTTTTGCCTGGAGAATCCCGTGGACAGAGAAGCCTGGCGGGCTGCAGTCCACGGGGTCACAGAGGGTCCGACATGACTGAGCACATACATACACATACACATACATCTTTCGTCATGAATATCTTTTACAGCCCCATAGGAGTTACCGTATTAACATCAAACTCTGAGCCCCCAAATATCGATTTCCATAACTTGCACTTGAGATGGTAGAAGCAGTCATGATACAAACATTAAATGATAAATATTCTGTATTTTATGTATTCTGCTTCGCCCCAGGCCACATTCTTCACTCCAGCTGGATGACACACGCTGGGCACTGTGAATTGTTGGCATTCACTAGGATTCGATCATGTGTGTGTGGGTGCCTGACAAGCTCCTGCAGCTTCAGGGGGGTTCTGACAGGGCCTCGCCTGGTGGATGCATTTTACACCCTGGCCAACTGAGAGCATTTTGCTGAGCTTGTGCGGCCGACGGCCGTGGGCTGAGCTGGCCTCTGGGTCCCGTGGCCAGTCCCTGGATCCGTCAGGGGTTTCTTCGACAGTGACATGATATTCTCTATTCTCCACGGCCCTGAAACAGGGTGGCGCAGAGTCAGAGCACAGCTCAGCAGGCTCGCTGAGGTCTCAGGGCTTTTGCTGTTTGTCTTTGTCTTTGCGTCTCTGCCACACTGACCCCTCAGTCCCTGGTCTGGCTGCAACGGATGCAGCCCTCTGGGGCAGACAGGGTGATATGCTATGAAGAAGAGGGGTGTTTTCTTCCTTTCTCACTTACATTTCTGTTGAAGCCTCCCTAGGGCCCTTCAGGTAGGACTGAGTCACAGACGCACGTCCTCACTGGACAAGGGGCTGGAAGTGAGAGGCCACACACAGACCCCTGATGTCTAGTCACACTGGGTGCTGGCTTAGCATTGTGGGGCCCTTGTAGCCTGCTTACAGGTGAATGTTTTCCCAGTTAACCCTCGTGTGTGTGTATGTGTTCAGTCGTGTCTGACTCTGCGGCCACCCGGACTGTAGCCCACCAGTCTCCTCCGTCCATGGGATTCTCCAGGCAAGAATACTGGAGGGAGGTGCCATTTCCTGCACAAGGAGATCTTCCCAACCCAGGGTTTGAACCTCTGTTTCCTGCGTCTCCAGCATTGGCAGGTGGGTTCTTTACCAATAGCGCCACCCAGGAAGCTCTTTGAGGGCGTATGAAATTTTGTTTCGAAGTGTATCTCCAGAATGAAATACAGTGCCTGACACCAAGCAAGGGAACCTCTTCGAGGCTGATATCTCTTCCCCCTGACTCAGACACCAAGGAAGCCAGACCCTCCCCTCTATATGTTATGGGTAGTAGCCAGGTTTCACATCCTTGCAAACTCTATGAAAGAGGATTTTCAATGATTTTGCACCGTTCGGCAGCCTTATCATGAAGTTATTCTCGGAATCGGTTGACAAATGTATCAACCTTAGCTAAGTAACTGCAAATAGTTCAGAATCTTTTTGGATAATGCTTCACTTTGAGTCTCTAAGAGTAAAAACTTCCAGTGATTTCCAGCTTCTGCACACACTTCATCACCTTTATTCAACTCGTTCAAACTTTACTTCATTAATGTATATGGATAACGTTCCCTTCTGTCACATCTTATTAAGAACTAATGAAGCTCTTCTAGACTTAATTTTAGGACTCAGTGGCTGTCTGCATTTCCTTGCATCAGCATTCACTTTTGTCATCACAGGCCTTGCTAATTCTCCTTTCCACCGCAGCCAATTTTGTGAGTCACGATGGCCTGCAGGCTTCCTTCCTCTGTGGGATTCTGTTCCATTCAGGCTCCGTTTCCCCATCGCAGGGACCTCAAGGTCAGTAAACATGAGCGCAAATTTGATTTCACACTCATCAGGAGCATAAACAAGGTTGTGAATGCACCCCTGTTAACAAACACATTTTCCCTTGCTTTTTTTTATTTTTATTTTTTATTGTTTACCATTGCTGTTTTAGGGCTATATCTCCTTTGGGGAATGGATTCCGTACAATGAGAAAAATTAAGTACATTTTCAGAGTTTAAGGGTTTAAAATTATCTGTCATCACTTTGATTTGCTGTCTAAAAAAAGGAAGTAAGGCTGATAATAATAATAAATAGTGCCACCACCAAGAGGATTCACAGGACCATTGATTGCAAAGTGCTTGGAGAAGATCACAAGCCTGGTAAGACGGAGTAAGTAGATTTCAGATAGTAACCAACTTTTAAGCTTCCTTTTCTTTCCATATAGATACTCACTGTTAAGGATAATTATGAANAGTAAGGCTGATAATAATAATAAATAGTGCCACCACCAAGAGGATTCACAGGACCATTGATTGCAAAGTGCTTGGAGAAGATCACAAGCCTGGTAAGACGGAGTAAGTAGATTTCAGATAGTAACCAACTTTTAAGCTTCCTTTTCTTTCCATATAGATACTCACTGTTAAGGATAATTATGAAAGCTGGTGCTCTTTCCTTAGGGAAAAGGAGATATACCATTGTGGTGTGCGTGCTAAGTCACTTCAGTCGTGTCTGACTCTTTGTGACCCCATGGACTACGGGGTCCTCTGTATATGGGATTCTCCAGGCAAGAGTACCAAAGTGGGTTGTTATTTCCTTCTCCAGGGAATCTTCCCAACCCAGGGATCCAGCCTGTATCTCTTATGTCTCCTGCATTGGCAAGTGGGTTCTTTACCACTAGTGACACCCGGGAAGTGCACCATTTTGTAAAATCGGCTAATTCCAACGAATCCTTCTCTAACCTTCTTTTTTCTCCTGACCTCTTATTATCAAGTTGCAGTAGAAGCTTGCAGTTAATTGGCCTGTATTTCAAAATTTGTACTTGCGAGGGGAACACAACTCAGAAGCTTTTATATGCTTCCTGAAAATGAACTGCAAGTCAGCTCAGATATTTAAAGAAAAAGGAAGTCGCTTTTTGCAAGATTTCCAGGATGATTCATAGACTTGTTTGCCTGCCATATTTACCTTGTGAAAGAATCAACACCATGTCTGCATGTTCTTTTATGTTACAGTGTTTATAAGCCAAGAGCTAAAAATCAGTCCTCGGATAGATGCTTCAAAAAATTCCCGCGGAAGCCCTAGAGAACAGACTTGTGCTTGCGCAAGGATAGGGAGGGCGGGAATGGAGTGGCTTGGGGGCTTGGGGTTAGGAGATGCAAACTATGACATGCAGGATGGGTTAGCAGCAAGGTTATACGTATAGCACAGGGAACTAGTGTCCATATCTTATGATAAACTGTAAGAAAAAGGAATATAAAGAAAGAATATGGAAATACGCGCACGTGTGTGTGGTGCTAAGTTGCTTCAGTCATGTCTGACTCTTGGTAATCCTATGGATCATAACCCTCCAGGTCCCTCTGTCAATGGGGTACTACAGGCTAGAATCCTGGAGTGGGCTGCCATGCCCTCCTCCAGGGGATCTTCCTGACCCAGGGATTTAGTCTCTTATGACCCCTGCGTTGGCAGCTGGACACTAGTGCCACCAGGGAAGCCCATATAGATGATAGATAGGTGTAGATATACCTGAACCATTATGCAGTACAGCAGAAATTCACATAGCATTGTAAATCAACCATATTTCAATAAAAAATCAGTTATTTTTCAATTAAAAATTCCTATGGAAAATAAATCCCATTAATTCCTCCATGACATTGATTTCATAAATTTAATTCAACCTCATTCTTTCCTACATACATTTGTTAAATGAATACCAGTAACAAACTTCATATTACGCAAATAGGTGGAGGGATTTTTTTTTTAAGTATTCTGAAGTCAACGCTCCAGTGGCTCAATATAAGCAATTAGTATGAATCTACTAATTAAACACTGCAAAGTGAATCTTCTTCTTCTAAGGCATCTATTAGAGTTACAAGAAGGGAAAGAAAGTTAGCTTTAATTTTTCTGGCCTGTGTGCTGTCACTCTTGAATTTAAACAAGTTCGGCTTGATATTAAATCTCACAAAAAGCACTGTACTTGTGTGTAATGGCAGACCATTAAGATGTAGAGGAAAACATTCCATTTTCCATTCCATTTTCCAGATGTCTCTGCATATTCATGATAGATTTAGTGAAATCTGTTTTGAGTTCCCTTCACAGATACAAGTGTCCTTCTCATTGCCTGGACTTGATCGGGAGATGGGAGGATTCCCAATTGGTTGGCAAGAATCATTTGCTAATTGGTTGACAAGAATCAAGTTGATTTGTGTTGTGCCCTGAGAAGGTGGTGGCCACATCTAGAGAAAATGGTGTGTTTGGGGAGCGGTGGAGCTAGGTAGAGTCTGAGAAGCAGATGTGAAAACATCTTAGCTGTTGAGTACCTAAAAATGAATAAATTGAAACTCCTGATATATATTATATTAAATAATTTATATTCTGTGCATGTATATAGCATTAAAAATATGTAATAGTCAAATGAATAGGACTTGAGCATGCAAACCTGCGTGTGTACGTGTGTGTGTGTGTGTGTGTGTGTGTGTGTGTGTGTTGAGATCTCAGTCATGTCCAACTCTTTGTGGCCCCAAGGACGGTAGCCCACTAGGCTCCTCTGCCTGTTGAAATTCCTAAGCAAGAATACTGGAGTGGGTTGATCCCCACTTCCAGATCCTTCTCCGTGGGATCTTCCCAACCTAGGGATTCAACCTAAGTCTCTTGAGCCTCCTGCATTGCCAGGTGGATTCTTTACCGTTGCATCACCTGGGAAGTCTTGCTTGCACATATCCGACTGTGAGGCATCCATCTAGAAGTGAACATTTTTATTCATTGAATTGTAGTGACAATTAGTAATTGATGATAAATGAATTAAAGGTTTTTTTCTGCCTTACCATGAGATGATTTATTTTCATGTTTCAGTTTCCAAAACAAGTGTCTCACTATTAATTTATCGGGTTTATGTAGAGCTTCCGATCTGCACCAGCTAAGTCCCCTCAGCAGAGCCACTCACTGCAGCCTCTCTGCAGGTGCATCTTTTCATGTGTGCAATGAGTGTGAAGTGAGCAAAGAAAAACTCCATCAAACACAAATCAGCAAAAGAAGTCTGCCTCACTTGAAGGAGCAGCAACTTGACATCTGGCCCATGGAGGAGAGAGACAGGAAAATAAGGCACACGAAAAATGAGCAGGAATATCACAAATGGTGGCTAATTATCTCCCGGAGATAAGATGTAGTTGCATTTATTTCCTTTTTGAATTCAATGAATGGTGCTAGACTTCAGCAAATATGCATATAATTTTATTAGTACTTTCCCTAGTAAATCCCTCATTGAGACCAGATGTAGAATTGGTGGTGATGATGTTTGATCGCTAAGTCATGCCTGACTCTTTTGCAGCCCCATGGACTGTAGCCCACCAGGTTCCTCTGCCCATGGGATTTCTCAGGCAAGAATACTGGAGTGGGTAGTTGTTTTCTTCTCCAGGGGATCTTACCAACCCAGGGATCGAACCCGCGTCTCCTGCATTGGCAGGTGGATTCTTTACCACTGAGCACCTGGGAAGGCATGTAGAAGTGCCCAGTGATGAGTAAAACATTCATGTTGATTTATCCATTTTCCAAGAAGATGCAGCTGGGTGAAGAAGAGACATCTTATCCCATATGGCTTTGTGGTTTCCTTTGAGTCAGAGTCATTGTTCACAGCAAGAAGAACTGACACAGCTGACACTTCCCTAAGTTTCCCCTTAGATCAGAGAGGTAGAATCAAGGATATTTACAAAAACACAAGACAGTGGTTTACAAATGTTCGGGTATATTGAAAGGAGTGAATCAGGATGTACTGGTATGCATGCATCAATTACTGCTGAGCTGGAAGAGGGGCTTGTTGAAGGCACTAAGCCAAAACACTCGTGTGGGTTGTTAACATTGTTTTCTCATATTTAAATGTTCATGAAAATAGCCCTGTTCTTTGCACTGCAGTATCACTGCAAATTAACAAGGTAAGAGACAGACTCTCCCTTTTTTGTAAACTGCCCTGTTTTCTTTCTTAACAGCAATAATGAAAACAAGGATGCTCCTTACAGTTACAATGTGATCTTTTATACCTACACATGTATCTTTTCAATTTATTTATGGCAAACCTCGTAGGAAAAATAAGACAATCCTAAATCAGCCAGTGGAATATCAGAAGGACACTGAAGGTCTCTGCTAAGTGTTCACAGAGAAAAATTATGCAGCCATATGGATTGGTTACCAGGAGATTTGAGTCTTGTTCCTAATGCCATTTCATAATGACCTTAGTCAGATCATACAATTGTGTTTGTCTCTTTGCTTCCTTAAGTATAGAAGCTGAATCATAAATCACTATTGACTTTATGTGTTACTCTGTTTAATAAATGGTTAGCACACAGATAAACATAACACCATGTGTAAGACATTAAGTAGAATCTCAATGTGAGTGTAATTATTAAAATAATTTAAACAAATATCTGTGACATACAACTGGGTTAGCAGTATATTTTATTATGTCAGTAGATTTTTCTTGCTGATATAGAGAGAAGATGAAGAGTATAAAGATTAGGGCCCAGATTCTGGTCCAACACTTATTGAATTTATAGCCCAGCTCAGCTGTCGATCTTTACAAAGGTCACTCTACATTTTGGACCTAGTTTCTCTTTTCTGTACAATGGAATAATAATGGTAGGTAAGTAAAAGGATTAACATGAGGCTGAAGTAAGTTGATAGATGCCAAGTGGTTAGAAGAGGGCTAATACATGGTGGTCACTATGCAAAAGTTAGTTATTAAATTCTAGCAAGTATTTTAGTAGTAACTGACCTATCTTGAATTATCATGAGTAATTTATTCCCTTATACCAAACATCGAGCCTTCATTTTACTTGGCTGTGTCATATTTTTCTTTTATGTAATACATTTACTTGAGTTATATTTATACTTCTAGTCACTTATTTGGGCTAGTTTGAGAGTAATTTGGTTTGTTAGTAATGAGGTGCTGATCTTTCTGTGATATGTTAATCTTTTCATTTGTAATTCTGATGATATCCATGAATCATTATCATTCTGTTATGTGGGATTTTAGTTTTATGCCATATCATTTGATAGGTGAACCTTTCATATCATCTGAAAGCATTTTTAAAGGCAGATGAGAATGAATGTCTGGATGTCGAAGAAAGAATCTGGCTTGCAGCAACAAGTTCAAAATACTTGACCTGGAAACCTAATTCATTTATTAGTCAACTCCTTAAGATTTTTTTTTTTAGAGTATTTCTGAATGGTAGGAAGTGTGTACAAAATTTGCATTTTATTCCATAATAACTTTGAAGTAATGTAAATAGTGCATTAATTTATGCAATATGGAATGATGCAGCGCTGCATATCCAAGGTGATAGGGAGCCTACAGAAGCAGACACAGATATATTTTGATGTTCCTAATATCTTAAACATTGATCAGAATGTGTGTGTGTGTGCATTTGCCTGCATCTATATCTATATCTGAAAGTGCATTTGACTAAAAGCAAATTGATCATAGATTTTGATGATCATAACTGAAAATTGCTCAGTTGTGTTTGACTCTTTGTGACTTCATGGACTGCAGCCTGCCAGGCTCCTCTTTCCATGGAATTCTCCGGGTAAGAATACTGGAGTGCCTTGCCATTTCCTTCTCTATTTGATGACCATACATAGAACCAAATATTTTAACAGATTCTTTTCCTTTTAGTTTTCCTTTATTTAATTTAAAGAAGGAAATTTTACTGGGCTTATATTTGTAATATCTTTTTTATTTTAAGATAAAGACGCCATTTAGGAACTGAGTTAATGGAAGCCATATGCACACATGAAGGTGTTTTCTGAGCTCAGATCTGCTAACACAGCAGGCCAGACTTAAGCAGAACACACTAGAAGGATTTGGATAAAGGCCAAATAGTGATAAATTTGTCATATTCTCATTGACTCACCTACTTTAGGGATTTCAAAACATCATGAAAGTTGCCAAGGAAATATGTTTGGTCTAAATACTGAACAATGATAGAAAGTAGGTGAGTTAGATCATTTGAAATCAACACAGTATAGAAAAAGAATAGTTGAGGCCATATAGAGACCGCAGATCAATCTCGATAACTTAGGCTATAGTATCTCACTAATATTTTGAGTTTGCCATATCAGTCCCTTGCTGACAACTTGTGGTTTTGCTCACAATTTTCTGGGCTCCAAAATCACTGCAGATGGTAGCTGCAACCATGAAATTAAAAGATGCTTGCTTCTTGGAAGAAAAGATATGACAAACCTAGATAGCACATTAAAAAACAGAGACATTACTTTGCCAACAAAGGTCAGTCCGGTCAAGGCTATGGTTTTTCCAGTAGTCATGNTGAAATCAACACAGTATAGAAAAAGAATAGTTGAGGCCATATAGAGACCGCAGATCAATCTCGATAACTTAGGCTATAGTATCTCACTAATATTTTGAGTTTGCCATATCAGTCCCTTGCTGACAACTTGTGGTTTTGCTCACAATTTTCTGGGCTCCAAAATCACTGCAGATGGTAGCTGCAACCATGAAATTAAAAGATGCTTGCTTCTTGGAAGAAAAGATATGACAAACCTAGATAGCACATTAAAAAACAGAGACATTACTTTGCCAACAAAGGTCAGTCCGGTCAAGGCTATGGTTTTTCCAGTAGTCATGTATGGATGTGAGAGTTGGACTATAAAGAAAGCTGAGCGCTGAAGAATTGGAACTTTTGAACTGTGGTGTTGGAAGACTCTTGAGAGTCCCTTGGACTGCAGAGAGATCCAACCAGTCAATCCTAAAGGAAATCAGTCCTGAATATTCAATGGAAGGACTGATGCTGAAGCTGAAACTCCAATGCTTTGGTTACCTGATGTGAAGGGCTGACTCATTTCAAAAGACCCTGATGCTGGGAAAGATTGAAGAGGGGAGGAGAAGGGGTCAACAGAGGATGAGATGGTTGGATGGCATCACTGACTCAATGGATATGAGTTTCAGTAAACTATGGGAGTTGGTGATGGACAGGGAGGCCTGGCGTGCTGCTGTCCATGGGGTCACAAAGACTCAGATACAACTGAGTGACTGAACTGAACTGAACTGAACTGAAGTGAATAATATGCAATGCACTATGTGTTATAATGATTAGGTTAGTCTATCAAATGAGAGGACATTTGTTTTTAGATTACTTTAAATTATATAACAACTTGAAGTTGGTAAGCTCCACAGCCAAAACAGAGTTTTGTATGTCTCCGTGAACTAGCTCTGACAATATATTCAGCTGGTGGTGGCCAGTGATGCTTTTCCATTTCAAGCATATTCTTTCAACTGTTTTATGAGAATCGCTACTTAGAGCAACGATGTGAGACACTTGATCCATAATTTTCTATCATAGTTTTATCCCTTGAAAACTTTTCAACTGATGGCAGTGTATATATGTTCCTCAAATTGTTCTAGGAATAGGCATTATGCAATTCTGACTGTTTCATCATCTTCACCACACTATTATAATATCTACATTATTATAGTTTGTTCTCCTCTCTAGGGACACATAACAAAAGAGGAATCTTATGGTGAAAACTATACAACCTAATGAAATGGATAATGTAGCTGGCGCTTTTTCCAGCATAGTGATGCTAAAATATTTAGCAAATAAAATTTGCATTTTATTTTGACTTTGCTATTATACGACTTCTCTTTTAACCTTTTCCAAAAGTTTCTTGTGTTTTTAGAATATTTAGAAATGATTTAATTCCCCAAACAGACCTTTTAAGATACTTGGCTTGTTTTAGGGGAGGATCTTTCAAGAATATGTTTGATTTAAGATTAAAGAGGTCAAGAAACTAATTGATACCTGTGTTGACTCAACATTTACCCAACAAATATCTATTGAGGACTTGCTATATTTTTGGCTAGGTGTAGTATAAAATTTTGAGCAAAAGAGAGAGCTTATGCTCCTGTGAAGATTATAGTCTCCTCCTAAAATCTGTGCTTTCGTAGAATGAAAACAAAGACATCTTTATCTGGCAAACTCTTAGTTTGTATAACCTTTGTCATTACTGTTCAGTTGCTCAGTTGTGTCTGACTCTTTGTGACCCCATGGACTGTAGTCCACCAGGCTTTTCTGTTCTTGGAGATTTCTCCAGGCAAGAACACTGGAGTGGGTTGCCACGCTCTCCTCCAGAGGATCTTCCTGACCCAGGGATCAAACCCAGGTCTCCCATATTGCAGGTGGATTCTTTACCCACTGAGCTGCCAGGGAAGCCCAAGAATACTGGAGTGGGTAGCCTATCCCTTCTCCAGGGGAACTTCCTGATCCAGGAATTGAACCAGGTTCTCCTGCATTGCAAGTGGATTCTTTATCTGCTGAGCTATCAGGGAAGCTCTTTGTATAACCCAGTGGTCTATTTATGATATAATGCCAAGTATACCATGCCAATAAAAGATATCAGTTGATTTGTACAGTATCCATTATTTAGAATCACAGTCAAGGTTGCTTATTCAGTCAACAAACACTTCACACCTAGAGTATAAATATATTAAAATGTTTTAAATTGTTTTGTAAAGTCCCTAGTGTGTGCATGCTAAGACGCTTCAGTCATGTCTGATTCTGTGCAATTCTATGGACTGCAGCCTCCCAAGCTTCTCTGTCCATGGAATTCTCTAGGCAAGGGTATTGAAGTGGGTTGTCATTTCCTTCTCCAGGGGACCTTTTTGACCCAAGGATCAAACTTGTATCTCTTATGTTTCTAGTGTTGGCAGATTTGTTCTTTACTACCAGCTCCACTTACTGCATGGAAAATTAAGTGCACCCATCACCATCTTCAGATACAGACTTAATTCCTGTCCTCAGGGTTACATCCCAGGGGAGGAAAACACACGATTATTGCTCTTGATTAAAAGAAGCCCAGAATGTCACAAATGCTCAGAGATGGAGCATCCCATATGCCCTCTGAGGGTTAGAAAAAACTTCCTGGATGCTGAGATCGCTTTGCGTTAGGTGATTGGAGGAGGGTTTGGTTTAGTGATTCATAAAGCGTGTACCGGCGGGATAACTGAAACAGCATAACTTCCATCTAACAGGAAGTTCTCTGTTAATGGAAATATCTTACGTAAGTGCTATCTAATGCAGGAACCATTTGCCACCTGTAGCCAGGGTGCGTGTCAGGAGCTAAATTTTTAATTTTATTTAATTAGAGCTTGAAGTGACTTGTGGTCACTCAATTGGGCAGTGTTGGATTGGAGGCTGTCAGGACAAGAGCCATGAGAAACTAAGAGAGAAGCTGCTGCAGCAGGCCAGCCCCAGGGGATGCTCAGCCAATGGCTGTGGAAGTAAAGGTGAAAACATGTACTAAAGGGACTTTTAGGGAGAGGGAGAGATCCAGGCGACTACTACTTCCTGGGTGAACAGCCTGGTACATTGGGCGTCACTCAGTGATACCGGGAATGAGGAAGGAGAGCAATGTGGGTCAAAAAGGACCCATAACCTGCAGGATGAAGAAGGAGAGAGACCAAGATGGGGACCTGAGTGAGCACGAACCGCTTGAGGGGCAGACATGGGGACCAAAGCGGAGGAGATTGTTATGTAGGTGAGGGACAAAGAAACTCAGGAAACTGTGATGCTGCTAATTCTAAAGGACCTTCAGGAAGGGTGAAAGTTTAAAAGTCACACAGAAGGTGAGCAAAATAAAGACCAAGTGGTGATTCCCAGCGGACGGAGAATTTGTATGTCAGAAGTGATCAGAGAACGTTTCGATAGAGACAAAAGATCTCTGCAGGTTTTAATGATTGAGAAATAGGTTCTGGATAAGGCTGTCTTCTAATGAAAACTTTTAACTTTATATTTAAACAAGTTAACTCTCAGGACTTAATCACCCATTATCTCGCAAACAAACTTCTGTCCTAACCTAGTGTCAGGAAACATACTCATCAGAAGAACGAGAGAACCTGCAGGAAATAACTCAGAGAAGGGAGCCTTGTTTTCATTGATCCAAAGGGGATGGATTGTCGACACTGCTCCTTTAAAACACAGTTATTATTTTAAGCCTATGCGTTGTCTTCTGTGTACATGCAAGCCTTTAGAGAGTGAAAGCATTTCTTTAGAGAGTGAAAGCATTTCTAGTTTTCCTGGCACGTTCAGAGTCTCACACAAGTCACAACAAAACGTTTAGATCTTGTAAACAAATGCAGCCTAAGGAACAGCAAGTCAAACCGTTTTAGGTTGTTTTAGAATTCTTGATTGGCTGATTCTTTTGCATTTCATTAAGCANAGCATTTCTTTAGAGAGTGAAAGCATTTCTAGTTTTCCTGGCACGTTCAGAGTCTCACACAAGTCACAACAAAACGTTTAGATCTTGTAAACAAATGCAGCCTAAGGAACAGCAAGTCAAACCGTTTTAGGTTGTTTTAGAATTCTTGATTGGCTGATTCTTTTCCATTTCATTAAGCAACTGGGCCCCGGGCTCCTGTGGGGGCTGTGGAGCAGAGTTCCACAGTGGGGCTTCCTAGTGGTTTGCAAATGAGACTACAGTTTCATAAAGAGGTGGGTGAGAGGCGTGAGCAAAATAATAGTTTAACTAGATACCAAGATGTAACTCCCCAAACTTCATCTGCAAAGCAGAAGATGACTGAAAAGGATGATGTACTCCTGAGCACAGCTGGAGAAGTTTATTCTGAAAAGCTATGTCACTGCTCCCTGTCTTGAGTGTTTTTCCTGAACCTTCTCAGCAGGATCAGCCTGACTGTATCGCTCATTCTCAGTGGGAAGGGGATGTCTGTGTACTTTGGGAAGAGCTATCGTACTGTCGCAAGCAAGGGCTAAAAGGAGGGGGAAAAATCAAACGTGGCTAAAATGTTTAGAAAAGAATCAATTAAAAAAAAAAAGAGAGAAAATCGATTAAGTTAGAGCAGTGGTCAAAGGTTTATTAACTCCTAACACCCACATGGTTGCCTGTCCTTCTCAATTTAAAAGGAGAAGTTCTGAGAAAATTGACAAATTCTAAGTCCAAATGACAATGAGGCTGAACAGCTTGTTATATCAGAAGTCAAGGTGGTTATCAAACGCTACCAGACTTGTGCCAACTGGAAGTGACCAACAGTAAAGATGATTATTGTAGTAGATTGAAGAACATTAAACGTATTCTTTTCTCGATGAACTTTTTTTCAGAGCAAGCCAATAGTTGGCTGATGAGCAAAGCTTTCTCTTTTATGGAATTTACATAATAAATGAAGAAGAAATGACAGACGTAGAATACCACGCTTCTCCAACTCTTAACTCAGAAGTAATGAATCTATGTAATGATGGTAAATAGCTATAAATCTCATGAAAAGCAAAACAACCACACATTTTGTGTCCCCCCAAAGAGTATATCCTACGTTGTCTATGGAGTGAGTGTGTGTATGTGTGTGTGTTTGCTCAGCCATGTCGGACTCTGTGACCCCATGGACTGTAGCCCTCCAGGCTCCTCTCTCCATGGGATTCTCCAGGTAAGAGTACTGGAGTGGGTTGCCCTTTCCTCTTCCAGGGGATCTTCCTGACCCAGGGATTGAGCATACGTCTTCTGTGGCTCCTGCATTGCAGGGGGGATTCTTTATCACTGAGCCACCTGGGAAGCCCCTATGAAGTATTACTGCTCCCCCACCCCAAATTAAACCCAGTCTGGCCAATTGCCTGTCCTAATCTACCAACATAATGGAAACACAGAACAGAGGGATATGTTAAATAAAACCACAGTGATAAAAATTCTAGAGAATTTGGCTGGAGGAAATTCTATAAAACAAGCAATCTGGCATCTTCAACAATAATTTGCAAACAAAAAACAAAACTAAATGCAATAAACCAGCACAAAACAAGAAGGGAATAATATAGACTGAAAGTAAACATATCAAGCAATGAACTGAAACCATGTAAATTCTTTTATTTTTTTTTTGCAGTTGGGAAAATTTGAATACTGCATAGATATTTAAGGATAGTATGGAGGTAGTTAATATTAATTATAAGAAAACAATAATCTTGCAGTTATTTTGGAGTCATCTTTTGGAGATGCAGCTATAGTATTCAAGGGTGAAATGATATGTTGTCTAAAATTATGTTCAAAGTAACTTGGGGGAGAGGCAGAGTAGTGTGGGGGGAGTGTATTTTGTGGGATGGCAGAATTGTGCCGATAGCTTTGCACACCTACCCAGCCAGAGCTCTTAAAGGTCACAACCTGGAGAAATCAGGTAATGGAGAGAGAATGCAGGTTAATGTGGAGTGGAGGAAAAGTATATGGCCCCACTTGCATTTGGAGAGAGAAGTCTTTTTTTCTACTTCTACCTATCTACGTAGACATTCTTTATATGGCTCAGAGGTAAAGAATCTATCTGCAATTCAGGAGACTTGGGTTTGATCCCTGTTTGATCCCTGGAGAAGGGAATGGCAACCCACTCCAATGTTTTTGCCTGGGAAAGCCCATGGACAGAGGAGCCTGCACTTCATAGGGTCAAAAGTATCAGACATGACTTAGCAACTAAGCCACCACACCTTGTCTACGTAACGATGGTTCTGCTTTCATGCCATCATTTGAATTGGGTCCCCTGTGGTGTTAGGAAGTATTGTTTTCTTTCATTCCTGATGTTTCTTGAAACTTGAGCATTGGCCCTTATTTTCATTTATGTTATTTTGTCAGCGATGCAAAAATGAGTTAACTTTGAACCTCTTGCAATTTGTCAGGTGTTGTTTTTTTTTTTTGGCCAGCATTGTCAAATTCAGAAATCCCTCCTTGAACACTTGAACACCAGGTCATGAACTCTCGCTAGCTTCTACAGTCCTTAGTAATCAAAATCCTTCACTTAGGGAACATCGGGTTTATATTTACACTGTTTGGCAAGTTGACACTACTGTGACTCATAGCCACTAAACTCAAGGGATCCTCTCAGAACTGCCTGGCCTTTCTCCTGTCTTCCCTGGGTTGGCCTGCTTTCTCCCTCTCTCTGAAATAGTCATTTCAAATTTTACAAAGTCTATTCCAAGTCTCCCTGCTGCACTCTGACTCCCAGCAGATAATCATTCTTGCCATTTAACCTTGCAAATAGAAGTTACCAGAAGAACTTCATCAGCTTTCCTGTATCTATAGATAAATATAAATCTTTTGGCATTCGTCTTTAAATAATTTTTGTTTCGGTCATGCCACGTGGCATGTGGGGTCTATGTTCCCTGACCAGGGGTCGAACCTGCACCCCTACATTGGAAGTGAGGTCTTAACCACTAGAACACCAGGGAAGTCCCAGCATTCATCTTTCTCTCTTCCATGGTAGATGGTAGAGGCCAATCCTTGCTCTAGGAATGACTCTCTTCATGCTTTTTAGATAAACTTACCTTGTTGATTATCTTTCCTCCCTGTTTTCAGCTTTTTTCCTCTCTCTTCTTGATCCTCCCATCAGTATTGAAGTATGGCTTAGACTCTATTTTAAAAGCGAGATGAAACAGAAATAACTCTTCCTGGATGTCATACGATCACCTCATCTCCATCTAATCATAGCTAAACTTTTGGAAAGAAGCAGCTTTCTACAGCAGCTAATTTTCTTTGCTTCCCACTCACTCTTCAATGTCAGCTGTCTGGCTCTGTCCCACTGCTCAGCAGATCCTGACATTTCTCGGGGACCCAGTAATACCGACTTCCACCCAAGCCGGTGGGCGAGGCTCGCTCACTGTGGCCTCAGCTTTTCCATCATCTTCAACACCCCGGCTCACTTCCTTCTCCCTCGGCTTTTGTGACTGTTCCCACCGCGTTCTCCCTCCCTCTCCCTGATTACCAGGTGCTGTATCTCCCTCCAGTCTCCAAGCATTGATGTTTTTCCAGATTCGATTCTTAGCTACCTTTTCTTATTCTACCGTATTCTTAGGAAACCTCACATACAACTATCATCTCAATGACAGAAATACAGAATATTTTCTACTTTATTCTCCTCTTGAGATTTCTTTCTTTTTTCTTATTTTTTGCCACACTGCTTATGTGGGATCTTAGTTCCCAGACCATGGTTCAAAACCACGCCCCCTGCTTTGGAAGTCTAGAGTCTTAACCATTGGACCTCCAGAGAAGTTCTGAAATCTTTATTTTGAATGCTGGATCAGTATTTTCAATACCTATGTAGAATTCCCCATGAATATTCTAGAATCATCCCCATCCTAAAACTGACCTCATAATATTAGCAACACGCTTCAGTTCAGTTTATTCACTCAGTTGTGTCCAACTCTTTGTGACCCCACGGACTATAGCACACCAGGCTTCCCTGTCCATCACCAAGGCCAAAAAGACCCTGCAAAACTGTTTCTTTATTCATCATCCATCAAATTGTCTTAAAAAGTTTGCCTCAGATTGATTCATAGCAACTGTTACATTCTTATGAAGTCCCAGGAGATGTCTATAAAGTAGAAATTGAATTCAATTTCTATTAAAACAGAAATAAAATCTCTCCTTCTCCAAATCTGGCTGTCCTTATGTTTTACTGAGATGCTAAATGATAGGGATTTCATTTCAGTCCAATCAAATGCAATGTACGTTATTTAAAAAATGACACATTGTGCCCAGCAAATATTAATCATAAAGACTATGTTTTTATCTTTGGAATTTATCAGTAAGGTAAATCTTATTTGGAAATGTATTCCTTCCANCCCTTTTGACCTTCTTTAATGTCACAGACTTCCTCGGGGGCCCCTTCTCCAAATACAGCCACACTGGGGATTAATACCCTATGTATTTTGGGGAGACACAAACATTCAACACATAACACAGTTAAAAGAAAATCAGTGTTCCCCAACGAATTCAGAAGGTATCTAACTTAGAAAGTCAGATGCCAAAAGTAATTTCAGTTTTGCCTTGTTGAACTTTACCATTTGATACTGGAACACATTCTCAAATAAATGTGGTTATGGTATTAAAAAGAAAAGAAATTCAGATACCCAAATCATCCAATTAATTAGAGCACAGTAACTCCAGTATTACAATAAAAGATTACTGCAGGAAAGTTTATCTCAGCGTCGTTCAGCATTAGGAACTTTACAACTCTAAGCTGTGATAAAATCATGCTTGTGTTTCCTCAAATAGAAATGTTCTTAGTCTTTAGACAATGACAGAGATGCGGATTTGCAGATAAACAAGGGAAGTGAGGCTTCTCGCCGCCTTGATGACTGCACTGCTTGTGCCTTGGAGTTGCCAAGTTGTTTAAGGTGAATGTCCTAGGTAATTGGTGCTTCACTGCAGGCATTTGTCCCCTCAGTCAAGACACTTCATTTCTGCTGACGTTACTCATGGGTAAGTGCTTTAATCTGTTATCAGCTCTTGGCGAATAGTGTTCCACTTAAATTGCACTTATTCGTATAAGTAATGGATTTGGTGGCTTGGCATATTAGCTATTAGGAAGAATCTGCAATTTCTAATAAAAGAAGGTAAAGGCCAGTTAATTACAGATTAAACAATCTAGCAGCAAATCACTTTACGTGGAATTTGGGATTTCTGTGTTAAAAATGGAATTTAGTGTTATACAGAAACAGTCATTCTCAAGGTGATTGGGTTTTTTCTAAAATACAATTTTTTTTCCTCTTAAAGGTCAGAGATCTTCATTTATTCTTTCTTTATCCCTGCAGGCAAATCCCTGATCCAGGCTTTAGTCATCTCTAGCCTGGATTACTTTAGAACCTTCTGTACTATAAAACTAGCACTGGCTCTCAGTATTTTTTTTTAATCACTGTTAAATGCTGCCTGTTTTTTTTTTTTTTTTTTCAGTTAAATGTATTATTCAACTTTAAAACCCGTGTCCCTTTCCCATGACAAACACTACCTAAATCTCCTTGTTCACCCTAATGTTATTTTTCTAAAAAGTGAGCAAGAATTTTAATCTACCCATAAAATGTTCAATTTTTTTTTCCTTTACTATCTTTTCATCCAAAATAAAATAGCATTTGGAAAACTAGAGAATGCATAGATTCACTCATCTATCTGTTGATTTATCCACTCAACACATCTTTATTAAGTGCTGCCTAAGCTTCTGCACAGTGTTACAGGAAGGAAAAGTAGGAAGCTGAACAAGACAGACATGAATCCTGTTCTCAGGGAAAGTACCATCTCCTTGGGAAGAACAGCTTCACAAATCATTGCAAGTGTATTGAGTGCATAATAGAAAATGTTACAGGTATTTTGGGAGGGTGTCATGGACAAACCTAACCTTCTTTAAGGTCTCTGCCTTGTCATCTAATGTGCATGAGTCAGGATGAATTATTTACACTTTCTAATGTTTAATTTTCTAATCTATAAATGAGATTAATGTTTTACAGTGTCCTAATGAGAAGTAAGTCATATATCCTGTGAAATCACCCATCTATGACTTGATAGACGGTAATAAAAATAACTAATATTGATTAAGTGAGTGCTATATATCTGGCATAATTTTATACGTATTGAGTCATTTAATCCGCAAAATAACCATCTGAGTTTGGGTTACATACTGTCCTTTTCCCCTTCCGTAAATCTACCAAGTAATGTCTACTCGCTTGAACCTGTGTCTCTCAATTCCACAAATACACTCAGGAGTCTATCTCGTTCACCGAGCTGTGGGAATCCTTGGTAGGCAGCCCGACTCCCACCCACGCTGACGACCCTGCTCTCTGTCACCAGCGGCACTTACGTTCTTGGGGAGGCCGACTGCCGCCCCCAGGGCAGCTCTACTCAAGAAGCTGGACAGACTCAGTGATGATCAAGGCCAATGTGNAGGCAGCCCGACTCCCACCCACGCTGACGACTCTGCTCTCTGTCACCAGCGGCACTTAAGTTCTTGGGGAGGCCGACTGCCGCCCCCAGGGCAGCTCTACTCAAGAAGCTGGACAGACTCAGTGATGATCAAGGCCAATGTGGGTCCTCAAGGGGTCCCCAACTATCCAGGAGCAAGCAGGGTGCTGGCTTCATTGCCTGTCTTTAAAAGATACTCAGTGAAGTTTAGGTTTTTGGTCCCGTAATTTCTGGAAGCTGAGACAGTAAGTTTATGGCTTTCTCTAGTGGGTTTCTTTGTCTGTTGTTCTGGTAGCTCTCACTGTGGAAATGAGAATCTGTTTATGCAGTAGACATCTTTTCATTCTGGAAGTGATATTCAAGATGAGGCTGAAATAGTACAAAGGCAGACATTTCAGCCCGAGGTGTTGTTTGGACTGGACAAAGAAGAGCTATCACCGACTNTTACAGATGAGCGAACTTGGACACAGAGAGTTAAGGTGTTTATGTGAGTCCTCAGATAGAGCAAGTGGCGGCTGTGGGAATCCTTGGCAGGCAGCCCGACTCCCACCCACGCTGACGACTCTGCTCTCTGTCACCAGCGGCACTTAAGTTCTCGGGGAGGCCGACTGCCGCCCCCAGGGCAGCTCTACTCAAGAAGCTGGACAGACTCAGTGATGATCAAGGTCAATGTGGGTCCTCAAGGGGTCCCCAACTATCCAGGAGCAAGCAGGGTGCTGGCTTCATTGCCTGTCTTTAAAAGATACTCAGTGAAGTTTAGGTTTTTGGTCCCTTAATTTCTGGAAGCTGAGACAGTAAGTTTATGGCTCTCTCTAGTGGGTTTCTTTGTCTGTTGTTCTGGTAGCTCTCACTGTGGAAATGAGAATCTGTTTATGCTGTAGACATCTTTTCATTCTGGAAGTGATATTCAAGATGAGGCTGAAATGGTACAAAGGCAGACATTTCAGCCCGAGGTGTTGTTTGGACTGGACAAAGAAGAGCTATCACCGACTGTCTTCGATTGGCGAGTAAGGGCAGGAAGCAGGGCTGCTTCCATGCTTAAGAACATTTTGGGCTGAAACTTTCATGGGGCAGGTAAGAGCATGTGTATGGGCATCCTCCTACAGCAGAATCACTGGCCCCATGGGATGCAGACTGCTTTGTGGGTACTATCTGTGGGCAGGGCCCCTGCCAAGTGGAAAGGAATGCGCTCCATCTGTGCTGTTTACTGTGTAACTGCTTGTCAGATGTGGCCATTGAGCAGCTGAAACGTGGCCAGTGGGATCAAAGAACTGATGACTTAAGCTGTATGTGTTTATTACTTTAAATAGACACGTGTAGTAAGTGGCTTCTGAACCACACAACGCAGTTCTAGAACAGAGGTTCCCAAGTTTCAAACTTTTCTGTCCNATGAATTTTACCTACCAAATGGGGAAGATTAGTAAGAATACTAAACATGTCAACCAGCCTATGGAGATATAGGAAACCTCTATGCTCCTGGTAGGTATATAAATTTGCATAAAATTTCTGAAAGTCATTTGTCAATATTCATCGAAATACTCTACCCCTCGACTCAGAAACTTTACTTTTAGGATACTCTCCCAAGGAAATAATTGAGCATGTTCATATAATAAGGCAGCTACAGAGCAAAGCAAATGCAGTCTTTTTACAACAGCCCCAAATGGGAATAATCTAAGGGTTTAACAGTAGATGGAGAGTTGAAGAAATCATGGCCTAGTTGTACAGTGTGCTCATTAACATGCAAGGATAGAGATACATTTTCTGACTTGGCAATGCACTCACATGCACGCTTGCTAAGTCACTTCCGTCGTGTCCAACTCTGTGACCCCATGGACTATAGCCTTCCAGGCTCCCCGGTCTATGGGATTCTCTAGGCAAGAATCGGCAGTGTTTAAAAATCTTCACATATGGAAGTGATTTTCTCTGGGTGGATGGCTGCTGAGTGTCTTCCGCTTTCTTTCCTGCTCTTATTCTCTTTGTGTATCTAANCTTCCGTCGTGTCCAACTCTGTGACCCCATGGACTATAGCCTTCCAGGCTCCCCGGTCTATGGGATTCTCCAGGCAAGAATCGGCAGTGTTTAAAAATCTTCACATATGGAAGTGATTTTCTCTGGGTGGATGGCTGCTGAGTGTCTTCCGCTTTCTTTCCTGCTCTTATTCTCTTTGTGTATCTAAATTTTATTTTTTAAACAATAAACACATTACTTAGTAAAAATTAAGATATTAGTTGAATAAATGTTTTAAAATAAGCTCTTCATATGATGTCTCTTTCCTCTCCCCAGTTCCTGGACAGTCCACCAGCCAAGGTGCTTGGGGAAGGAAGTTCTTGCCAGTGTGGTTTGTCTGTTACTATTATGTATTTGGCTCCACCGGGCCTTAGTTGTGGAATGCAGAATCAGTTCCCCAACCATGGACTGAACTCCTATATGGGGACCAGGCAGTCTTAGCCACTGGACCATTAGGGAAGTCCCTACTATTATTATTTTTTTAAAATGTGCTGGTACTCAGTAGCTAAATTGTGTCCAACTCTTTTTGACCCCATGGACCGTAGCCTGCTGGACTCCTCTGTCCATGGGATTCTCCAGCAAGAATACTGAAGTGGGTTGCCCTGTCCTTCGCCAGGGGATCTTCTCTACCCAGAGATAGAACCCAAGTCTCCTGCATGGTGAGAAAATTCTTTACCACTCTGCCATCTGGGAAGCACTATTATTATTTTAAAAGAATACAGTTCATTGGTTCCCTCACTTTCTTCACATAGGCAGATTTTGAAAAGGAGAAAGGAGAGAAGAGAAAAGACTGCAATATTCAGATTGGTGAGAATCAGTCATTTGATTAACGTATATACTTTTTCTTCATTTTCACTGGGGAAGGTATGAAGATGCCAAATCCTTTCCAGAGTTGGATTTGTTTTACAAATGCAAATAAATAATAGTCACCCATTAATTTAATAGGAAACTCAAGGTTAACACCTAAGCAAGGTCATTGTGGACTTTTTTTTTTTTTCCTCACTCAGTACTTTAAAATGTTGAAATAGGCAGTTGAGTAACAAAACTTTACCCTTCCATTGTATTTAAATTTCATTAAATTATATAAAGTCACTTACAGTCTTGGCATCAAACTTGCTGAATCATTTTTTGGCTTATTTTGGGCAGTATGTGAGATTTTTCTTTAACCAGCCTGTCTTCATAAACTTGTTTAGAGTCTCTTCAAATAGTTTACTTTGTTTATACTTCATCTATGTTCCTGCCTCCCAAATAAATAACTTAAGTACGAGTAACACTCATTTTGACCCATCTTTACTCCTGAGATGGGACAGACTGCTGTCCTCCTTGGATCTGTGGGGGCATTTCTGGAATGTTGAAAGATATTTCTGATTATTAATTATTTTCTTTGAGTTAATTTCCAGCGATGGTCATACAATTTTTCTTAGCACTTTCCAAAACATTTTAACAGAGTTAATTTTTTTTAAATCAGGACGCTGCTATTTGTGTAAAGTGAAAGTGAAAGTGAAGTCTCTCAGTTGTGTCTGACTCTTTGTGACCCCGTGGACTGTAGCCCACCAGGCTCCTCCTTCCATGGGCTTCTCCAGGCAAGAATACTGGAGTGGGTTGCTGTTTCCTTCTCCAGGGGAATCTTCCCGACCCAGTGATCGAACCCAGGTCTCCCGCATTGCGGGCAGATGCAGACAGATGCTTTAACCTCTGAGCCAATTGCAATTAGGAAGGTTGGCTATTGTAGCTAGGGAAAAATAGACTCAGCTTAACTTCTCCGTTGTTGTTTAGTCGCTAACCTACTCTTTGTGACCCCATGGACTGCAGCCCACCAGGCTCCTTTGTCCATGGGATTTTCCAGGCAAGAATACTGGAGTGGGTTGCTTTTTCCTTCTCCAGCGGATCTTCCCCACCCAGGGATTGAACCCATGTCTCTTGCATTGCCAGGCAGAATCTTTACCACCAGGGAGGCCCATCAGTTATTCAGTTCAGTTCAGTTGCTCAGTCATGTCCAACTCTTTGCCACCCCACAGACTGCAGCACACCAGGCCTTTAGTGCATGCTTTAAAAAATGCTGAGCACTATGCAGAAATAACTTTGAATGAAGTGTTGCTTGTTTTTCACCATGGCTCCATTAGAGGCAGCACTGAGTCCAAGGAAAACCATTCAGTGGTGCGTCCTGGAGGAAACTAACTTGTGTTTCTTCCTCAAATCAAGCTTTCCCTTTGCGCAAAGGCATGAAACTCTGTAGACTCAGTTCTCTAGCTGAGCATGAATTCCTATGGACCTTAACTAGTAAAACTTACCTTCCTCTAAATCCCTTTAGAAATGTGTCCACCTGGGTCTCAAAATGTTATTTGAGCTTTTCAGCATCTTTAGCTAGATAAGAGATCTCCACATGATCTCTGTGACTCAGGGGCAGTGGAAGGAATGGTCAGAAACTCTGGAGAATTCAGTCAGAAATGATTTTTTGTTTGTTTGACTAAACATATAGTTCCTTTTGTTTTGATGGTTTAAATGACTATAATGTTGAAAGTGATTTTTTTTTCTTTTGCTAATTAATTTGGGTACATCTTAATGGAATGACAGTTAACTTCTCATTAACCTGAAGTGAATTATCTACCTTTCTGATACGGTTTTAGCAAAAGATCCCTGTGACCAGAGAGAAGTATAAGTGTATGTAGGCTTTCCTGGTGGCTCAGCTGGTATAGAATCTGCCTGCAACATGGGAGACCTGGGTTCAGACCCTGGGTTGGGAAGATCCCCTGGAGAAGGGAAAGGCAGTCCACTCCAGTATTCTTGCCTGGAGAATCCCATGGACAGAGGAGCCTGGTGGGCTGCAGTCCATGGGGTTGCAAAGAGTTGAACATGGCTGAGCAACTAATACATGATCTAGGGTCCCACTGATTGTTCTGTTGTGAGGCCCAGGCATTTGCAAGTTTTTGTAACAATCTGTACCTTCACGATGATGCCAGTTGAGTCAATTCTATGCATAAAATTTATTGATCTGTTCAATCCATTTTCTTGACAGGATATGGCTAATCAATTTGAATTTGCAGTGCACCACTGCAGGCCAAACATCACTTTCTCTCTTTATAGTTGTGGCTTATCTGTTCATATGGTCTGTATTTCTTTCCTGCTGTCCATTTAGATGGAATTTTTCACATTTTAATGAGCCAGGTTTACTGATCCATTTGCTTCCTTCAGACAACACTTTCACCCTAACTCTATTTGTGAAAAAGTTCTGGCCTTCTAGAAAGAAGACTCAGAATATCCTTTTTATAAAATTTCAAACTTTAAACCTTTTTTGTATTGGGATATAACCCACTAACAATGCTGTGGTACTTTTAGGTAAACAATGAAGGGACTCAGCCATACATATACATGTATCCATTCTCCCCCCAAACCCTCTCTCTTAATGTATATAAAAATGGGGCATTACAAAGACAGTCTTCCCAAAGGGGAGGAAAGGGAGGAAAAGGAAGTTATTCTATCCAAAATAAGATCAAAAGCATANAACATGGCTGAGCAACTAATACATGATCTAGGGTCCCACTGATTGTTCTGTTGTGAGGCCCAGGCATTTGCAAGTTTTTGTAACAATCTGTACCTTCACGATGATGCCAGTTGAGTCAATTCTATGCATAAAATTTATTGATCTGTTCAATCCATTTTCTTGACAGGATATGGCTAATCAATTTGAATTTGCAGTGCACCACTGCAGGCCAAACATCACTTTCTCTCTTTATAGTTGTGGCTTATCTGTTCATATGGTCTGTATTTCTTTCCTGCTGTCCATTTAGATGGAATTTTTCACATTTTAATGAGCCAGGTTTACTGATCCATTTGCTTCCTTCAGACAACACTTTCACCCTAACTCTATTTGTGAAAAAGTTCTGGCCTTCTAGAAAGAAGACTCAGAATATCCTTTTTATAAAATTTCAAACTTTAAACCTTTTTTGTATTGGGATATAACCCACTAACAATGCTGTGGTACTTTTAGGTAAACAATGAAGGGACTCAGCCATACATATACATGTATCCATTCTCCCCCCAAACCCTCTCTCTTAATGTATATAAAAATGGGGCATTACAAAGACAGTCTTCCCAAAGGGGAGGAAAGGGAGGAAAAGGAAGTTATTCTATCCAAAATAAGATCAAAAGCATATGTGTTTGACACCCTGTTTGTGGTTCAATCTCTTTTAAAACTGGGATCTAGAATCCCATTAGTGCCAAGGTTCTGAAACTCACCTAGCACGTGTAGATAAGAATGGTAGACATCACTGGGGACCAGCAGAATCCAAAAGAGGAAAACTTCCTTTATTTAACTGAAACCATAAAGTGAAATGGTAACCCACTTCACAAGGTTGCAATTTTACAAACTAAAGAGTCTCATTCTATAGCATAAAATCCTTTTGTATTCTCCATAATTTCCTGAGTTAAATCACCCTTAGACTAATTCCTTGTTGCGTTTGCTCCATCCTGACTCCTTGGAGGATCAATCAGGAGTGCATGGGGGTATAGTGAATGGTTAATGCCTCGAGTGATGTCTAGGGCTTCCTACTTATCCTGATAGGCTGCAGGACACCATTGCATTGCATGGCAAGGTGGGCCACACTGTTATGTTACATGAAATTTTAGAATCCATCCTGATATATCCATGTCCAGAGATAACCAGGAATACACTTGCAGCTAAAGTTAGGTCTGTTAACTTGCCCCCACACCATGAGCAACCACTGGGTGGCTCAAGAAGCACGTGGGGGTGGTTTGTCATTTGGTTTGAAGTTTTGATTTTGGGAGAGAATATCAGGAAATTAATTTAATTTTGGACTGGATGCTGCTGGAAAGCAGGGGTGATCTAATGGTTGAGCATCTTAACAGTTTTTATGTAGGAAGAAGAGGCAGTAATGGTAAAGAACCCACCTGTTAATGCTGGAGATGCAGGAGACAGATTTGATCCCTGGGTCGGGAAGATTCCCTGTGGGAGGGCATGGCAACCCATTTCAGTATTCTTGCCGGGAGNTTGGACTGGATGCTGCTGGAAAGCAGGGGTGATCTAATGGTTGAGCATCTTAACAGTTTTTATGTAGGAAGAAGAGGCAGTAATGGTAAAGAACCCACCTGTTAATGCTGGAGATGCAGGAGACAGATTTGATCCCTGGGTCGGGAAGATTCCCTGTGGGAGGGCATGGCAACCCATTTCAGTATTCTTGCCGGGAGAGTCCCTATGGCCAGAGGAGCCTGGTGGGCTACAGTCCATAGCGTCGCAAAGAATCAGACACAACTGAAGTGACTGACTGAGCATGCACACCAGAGCGATGACATGGCAGTGCCCAAGTACTAGCGCTTGTACGGGCACGACGGAGAGATGCTTTTCACTTAAATGGGAGCAGGGTGTCNGTTTCATTTCTAATCGCTCATTTTCTTGATAAGGAACTGGATATCAAGCCATCCTCATTCTCGCTGGACAGTTTCAGTACTGCTTGCTCAGTCGTGGCCAACTCTTTGCGACTCTATGAACGGTAACCCACTAGGCTCCTCTGTCCTTGGCATGGTCTCAGCAGGAATACTGGACTGAGTTGACATTTCCTCCTTCAGAGGACCTTCCTGACCCAGGGATCAAACCCACGTGTCCTGTCTTCTACATTGGCAGGCAGATTCTTTACCACTNCTATGAACGGTAACCCACTAGGCTCCTCTGTCCTTGGCATGGTCTCAGCAGGAATACTGGACTGAGTTGACATTTCCTCCTTCAGAGGACCTTCCTGACCCAGGGATCAAACCCACGTGTCCTGTCTTCTACATTGGCAGGCAGATTCTTTACCACTGAGCCACCAGGGGCACAAGATACTTTAGCATAGGATAAACATCCTTTAACCTCTTTGTCTGCAATTTTCCCCAGTGCTTCTTGAGCTTGAAGCCTGATTCTCTGTGAGCACCACACTTTTCTCCACTGGGGGCTTTTCCACAAGCTGGGTCTTCTGAATGGAACACACTCCTCTTCCTTCCTCCCTAGAAAGCGCCTATCCACGTTTCAAGTCCAACTCAAGGTCCTTTTTTCCATGATCCTTCTTCAGCCCACCAGATGTCACAGGAGCGGCTTCACCACCCCTTGTTGTCCTTGCTAAAACCTGCTTCCCTGTCACCCAGTTGGCGCCGAGGGATCAGAGCTGCTTGTTTCTCTTNGTTTCATTTCTAATCGCTCATTTTCTTGATAAGGAACTGGATATCAAGCCATCCTCATTCTCGCTGGACGGTTTCAGTACTGCTTGCTTAGTTGTGGCCAACTCTTTGCGACTCTATGAACGGTAACCCACTAGGCTCCTCTGTCCTTGGCATGGTCCCAGCAGGAATACTGGACTGGGTTGACATTTCCTCCTTTAGGGGACCTTCCTGACCCAGGGATCAAACCCACGTGTCCTGTCTTCTACATTGGCAGGCAGATTCTTTACCAGTGAGCCACCAGGGGCACAAGATACTTTAGCATAGGATAAACATCCTTTAACCTCTTTGTCTGCAATTTTCCCCAGTGCTTCTTGAGCTTGAAGCCTGATTCTCTGTGAGCACCACACTTCTCCACTGGGGGCTTTTCCACAAGCTGGGTCTTCTGAATAGAACTCACTCCTCTTCCTGCCCCCCTAGAAAGCGCCTATCCACGTTTCAAGTCCAACTCAAGGTCCTTTTTCCATGATCCTTCTTCAGCCCACCAGATGTCATGGGAGCAGCTTCACCACCCCTTCTTGTCCTTGCTAAAACCTGCTTCCCTGTCACCCAGTTGGCGCCGAGGGATCAGAGCTGCTTGTTTCTCTTTTTATTCCTGCAGTTTAGCACAGTGTCTGTTAACATGGTAAGAACCCAAATATTAGACTGACTATTAAACTAAATAATAAAGTAGCAAAGAAAAACATTTTAAGGAGAAAAGCACTTTTTCTGGATTACTAAAGAATAGTTATTTTTAGTAATGCCAAATAAAATTTTTAAAATAAAAAATAATATTCTGTGAAATCTTACTCTGTGCCAGTGCTATATATTCAAGACCTCTGAGCATAATTTTGGCATCAATCTTGAGAGACCCTTGTCAGCAAGATCAAACCAGTCAATTCTAAAGAAAATCAACCCTGAGTATTCATTTAAAGGACTGATGCGAAATCTGAAGCTCCAGTACCTTGGCCACGTAATACGAAGAGCCAACTCATAGGAAAAGACGCTGATGCTGGGAAAGAATGAGGGCAGGAGGAAAAGGGGGCAACAGAGGATGAGATGGTTGGATGGCATCACCGACTCAATGGACATGAGTTTGAGCAAACTCTGGGAGACAGTGAAGGGCAGGGAACCTTGGCGTGCTGCAGTCCCTGGGGGTTGGAAAGAGCCAGACATGACTGAATGACTAAAAGTGAAAGTTCATCTAATCTCTGTCTCTGTTTCCATTTCTCTTTCACGCACACAGACATACAGAAAAACTTAGGCAAAACCATGCCCAAACTATTCCATACCTATACAGGTTAATTCTAAATTTCCATTTTTACAATACTTTATTTTAAATGATCTATTGGTCTTCAAAATAAAACATCATCACTGACACAGAATTAAAAATATAATAAACTCTTTAGTTGCTACTTTTGTGAGTTGTGGCTTCTTAAATCTGCTCTTAAAAATAAAAAATGCAGAGAAATGTGGGCAGTGACATGTCAGTGGGTGTAAACTGTGGTGTGCCAGTGAGTTTAAAAGCTTATTTAAGATGTGAAGATAAGCTTGATTCCAAAATTACTCCATTTATATTTTTCTCTGCTTTTTTTTTTTGACTTGAAGATATCTCTTATTTAACATGACAAGAGCCTCCTGCTCCCCAAATCCAAAGTTTGAGAAGAAATTGCATGAGATATTGTTATATCCCCCCCGCCCCCTTATTCCCTCCCTCCTTCTTGGTAACAGAGAGGTCTTAATGAACCCGATCTGATNCTGATTCCAAAATTATTCCATTTATATTTTTCTCTGCTTTTTTTTTTGACTTGAAGATATCTCTTATTTAACATGACAAGAGCCTCCTGTTCCCCAAATCCAAAGTTTGAGAAGAAATTGCATGAGATATTGTCATATCCCCCCCGCCCCCTTATTCCCTCCCTCCTTCTTGGTAACAGAGAGGTCTTAATGAACCCGATCTGATAATTTGACTCTCAGAGAATCAGACTTTATTTTGGGCAACACATCTGCCTGAAATGTCAGCCTTTACCTGACTTTCAGACTTCCTTTAAGTGGGAGGGAGAAAAGAGATGTGGCTGGATTAATAATAGCTAAATGCTAATATGACATTAGAATTGGGATGGAACAGCACACGCTTTGTGGCTGTCACTCTGAATGACAGCCCTCCCATAGGTGAGTCAATAAGGAAGAAAATCGTGTTGGAGAATCTAGTCCGTGATGGAAAGAAGAGACGGCTAAAGTGAGAAATCACATATTTCACCTTGTAGAAATAAGGAAATCTTTAGCACTATCCACTGTCTGATCACAGGGTGTCAAACCTTGTTTTTCCATCATTTTCATGGTGAAACAGAAATTGCTGTTGTTTAGATTCTAAGTCATGTTTGACTCTTTGAGACCCCATGCACTGTACCTCATCAGGCTCCTCTGTCCATGGAATTTCTAAGGCAAGGATATTGGAGTGGGTAACCATTCCCTTCTCCAGGGGATCTTCCTGAACCAGGGATCGAGCACACATCTCTTGCATTGACAGGCTGGCTCTTTACCACTGAGCCACTGGGGAAGCCCTGAAACAGAAGTTAGACATCATTAAAGCCTGGCCCTACTCACTCTCACTTGCTTCTTTTCTTCCTTTCTTTTATCTGCAGAGCTGTTGAAGTCTCTTGAATTTTATCTCTAATAAACTGCCAGATTAGATGGCAGACAAGCTTAGAGAATTATTCTAAGAGGTGATGCTGTCTGGGTTCAGACTGCAGGGTGGAGCTATCAACTTGGCCCAGACAACTCATCTGAGAGTCTTCAGGAAGAAAACTGGGATACTTTTTTCTGGGCCACACACTTCACCATAATGAACAAACATGCTTTGTCTCTACAGTCCCATTGTTCTACGCTTGGTGACTTAGTAACATCCCTCAGGGAAAGGTAAAACTAAAATAATCTTGCTCCCTATAAACAAGGATAAATAAAATGTGCACATCATTTAATTTTAGTTCTCTACCTTTCTGGAAGTCAATTGTTCACCAGGTTAACCAGGAACTCTGCAAAATCCTAGAATAATCAAGTCTAGTGAATAACGAAGAACCCTCCATCCATGAAGGAAAATATCTCTTGCTCCTGTAAGTCCCCTCATCCTTTCTTTTACTTACTTTAATCTCCTCCCAACTTTGGGTCATTGGGTTTCCCAAGGTGGCTCAGTGGTAAAGAAACTACCTGCAATGCAGGAGACCCACGTTCGATCCCTGGGTCAGGAAGGTCCCCTGGAGGAGGGCAGGGCAACCCACTCCAGCACTCTTGCCTGGAGAATCCCATGGACAGAGGAGCCTGGTGGGCCACAGTCCATGTGTGGGGTCACACAGTGTCGGACAAGACTGAGCGACTGAGCAGACAGCTTTGACTCATCGGGGCTCCCTAGTCCCTCATCTTGTTTGATCAGAGCCGAACTTTTCTGACCTAAAATATTTGTCTGGTTCTTTCTTCTCATCTTTCCTTTTCCTCTCTCTTTCTCTCCCTCTTTTTCTTCTTTAAAATATGCCTTGGCATTCCCTCTGTGCCAGGAATTGTGTGCTGTGACAGGAGCTTCAGTGGTGAACAAAACATATGTTTCTGACAACTTCTTGGGAAAGAGAAGCACACCAGCGCACAGATGAAAGATAATCATAGAAAAAATAAAGGAAAGGTCTTGTTTGTAGAGTTCATGTTAGAGAAGATGCTGTCAAGAGGATGCTATGGGTTGAGAGTGGCGGCGTCATCTGTATTGCGCAGAAGTGAGGCAGGCAGGCAGAGGGAAGAGCGTCCTAGACGGAAAGCTCAGGTGTGGAAAGGCTCTTGGGTGGCAACTAAAATGGTACTTTGTGTTGCAGTGGAAAGGAAAAATAGAACAACGAGTTTTCCTTTTCTTTCCTGAGAATGAAGAAGATAAAGAGAACAGTGAACAGGCCTGGTCCTTCCTGGGTTTTTCACGTTCACTTTTCCTAATCTGTAGTCTGTAACTAAACTTGCCTAACTCTGCGTGAGCTACAGGTTGGACCTATCATCCTTTGACTCTGCTAATTGCATCCTGTATTTGCTGCTCACCTTGACAGCACTCTCTTTGACGACCACTCCTCCTAGATTTTTTTCTTTTTACATTACAGAAGGAAGGGCTCACTTAGCACAAGGCACAAAAGACACCGGACCCAACTACTGGGCTACTGACGCCAGCTTGTGACTGTTTTTGAAAAACTGCAAGAGGAAGAAATGAAGACGCTAGCACCTTTGATCCTCATCACGGGCCCAGACTGCAAGCCCTCGCCTTATATAAGGCCTGAGACTTTTCATGGAGGACGCGGCACAGCTGTGTTCCCCTCTCTGCCAGCTGAGGATTAAAGCCACCTTCCTATTTCCTCCAAACTCGGTCTCCGTGTTTTTCATGTCACTTCAGCGGGCACAGAAAGTCAAGATCTTGGTGGCAACGCTTGGAAGACTTTAAAGGCCTCTGGGGTCAAAGGGTACTGGAGGGTGGGGGTATTTTCTGAGATGAGCCTGAAAAGGTGGTGTTGGGAGAGATGCGGAGGTTGAAAGCTCAGGAGAAGATCAGGGGTTTTTTACACATCGCGAAGTCATGGGTGTTTGTTTTCTTATCTAGCAGAGGAGTGACATAACTTGGTTTGAATGAGATGAGTCAGGAAGGCCATCCAGGAGGCTTTTTTTTTGTCTGAAGCTGTCGCTTTCAGAGAATTGCATGTGGAGTAGGGAGTCTATGGGCTTCCCAGGTGGTGTTAGAGGTAAAAACCCACCGGCCTATGCAGGAGACTTAAGAGACTTGGGTTTGACCCCTGGGTCGGGAAGATCCCCTGGAGGGCACAGCAACTACTCCAGTATTCTTGCCTGGAGAGTCCTGTGGGCAGAGTCTCACGGGTGATAGTCCACAGGGTCGCAAAGAGTCTGACACGACTGAAGCCACTTAGCACACACTGAGTGCACAGTACTAGAAAGTACCAAACTCTAAGGAATTTCGTATTTCAGAGAAGGAGTGGGCCACGAGGTCAGAGTACTCTTTCATGGAAGGAGAAACAGTTTGAGAAAGGCGAAGTCAGAAATGTTGAATGATTCTGATACGAAAGACAGGAACCGCGTCCATTGAGCAGAACAGTGGGCGTCACTGTGTCCATCCCAGAGGTGGTCTCACTTCACATTTTCTCCATACAATGTGACCTCCCAGGGTCTCTGCTACCCTGTATCTCTCAGAGAGCCTTTCTCACGCTCCCCAGACTTGCTTTTCTGTACAATTATCCCTCTACTGATCTCCTATTCCCAGCTGAGGGCGGGCCCGCTGCCTTCTTTCCAAAGAAATAGAAGCTCCCTATTGCCCATCTCCAGCCTTCTGCATGAGTCTCTCCACATTCCGGCTTTCCCTGGGCCTCACCACTCGCTGTCCTTTCTGGGATGTCCCACAGCATGTCTCTTTCCTCCAGGCTTTTGCTTTTCCTTGTCTTTCATTCACTTCTCTGCCTATGACTACGCTGAAGCCACTCCACCGCCACACACTGCTGCTTGATTTTCAGGGGACCATCCAAACTGTGCTTTCCCTGACTGACAACGTTCTAAAAGATGTTATATATAGATACTTGTATTTCCTAATTCTCCCATATAAACAGCTCTCTTCTCTGTGCCCTTTGACGCTTGGACTCCACTATAGCAGGGGCGTCATTCATTCAAGGTCTGTTTCTGCCATTAAATTCTGAGTTCCTTGAGGGCAAGCGGCCACATCTTACCTGTCTCTACAGGCTACTCACTGGCCAGCACATGGCATACAGAAGTTGCTCCACCATCACCCAAGGAATAAATAAATAATGCCTTTGAACATTATTATAACTTGGAAAGTGTTACCCTTAATAACAAATGTTGACTTTAAAAAGGTACTGACAGAGAAGGCAGTGGCACCCCACTCCAGGACTCTTGCCTGGAGAATTCCATGGACGGAGGAGCCTGGTAGGCTGTAGTCCATGGGGTCACTAAGAGTTGGACACGACTGAGCGACTTCACTTTCACTTTCACTTTCATGCATTGGAGAAGAAAATGGCAACCCACTCCAGTGTTCTTGCCTGGAGAATCCCAGGGATGGGGGAGCCTGATGGGCTGCCATCTATGGGGTCACACAGAGTCGGACACGACTGAGCGACTTAGCAGCAGCAGCAGCAGAGGGTTGAATTTCTCCACTATAACCCCATTGCTGGGCAAAATTGAGTATAGACTCTCTAAGCTAAACCTTCAAAACCCCTTAGAGAAAATGCTGACATAAAATTAAGCCAATATATGCAAAATACCAGAAGTCCTTTGCTGACCCCACAGTGATAGTTGACCTCCTAACATGTAGACTGTTAAAATCCAAGGCTCTGTCCTCAAAGAAGAGTTGTTGCAAACAGTTCTTGCCAAGTAAAGAGGATTCTGCATTTCTAATCCACCAAGATGTTTTTTAAAAACAGCTGTTACAATGACTATTTAAGCTGAGGATATGTGAGGTTCTTTTATTTACAACTTTTTCATGCATGAGTACTTGTTGGATGTTTATTTTTCAAAACCCAGGTCACATCTGTCTTGCACACCATACTCCTGATGACATTCTTTTCATCTGAAATCTAGAGATTTCAGCTTATTCAGTGTTGTCACCTGCTTGCTAATGTTTGGGAGATCAACGGCATTCTGTAGGCAGACCATCTGGAGTCAATGGTTACATCACATGGGTTCTTGAAAAGGAAGATTTTAATGCAGAGGAAGCAGCCTGGTCCAGACAGTTTCTCTCTCCTGGTGCTCCTGCTTTGAAGGCTAAGGATCAGATTTTGCAGTGTGTGAAAGACACGAAAGTAATCAATCTGGCTGATGTGTCTCTACCTGAAAAGACGTAATCTAAAAGTCGTTCAGTTGTGTCTGACTCTTTGTGACCCCATGGACTACAGTCCATGGAATTCTCCAGGCCAGAATACTGGAGTGAATAGCCCTTCCCTTCTCCAGGGGATCTTCCCAACCCAGGAACTGAACCCAGGTCTCCCACATTGCAGGTGAATTCTTTACCAACTGAGCCACCAGGGAAGCCCTTATTAACTAGCATGATGCATCTCACAAGCAAAGAAACAAAAGACAGACGTGATACCAGAGCCAAGGTGTTCCACAAGCAATCACCAAGGAATAGGGGTGGGCAGGGCTAAGGAAGCCATTTGAGCAGCTAGGGCAGCATCCTCTGAGAGTGAGCGCAAACCCATGGCTGCTCCAAGACCTGGGCCAAGGGCAGCCAGTCCTAGGGCTGGTATCTGAGAAGCCTGGAGACCAGGTCCCAAGTCCTCAAAGGTATTGATGCAGGAAATCTTACTTCCACCTTGAGGATGCGCCTGTAGGTCTCACTATAGGAGGCGCCCTCAAAGGGTGGATTTCCCACTGGAGGCTCATAGCAGAGTACCCCTAGGCACCATAGATCCACCTTCTCCCCTTGACCATTTCTGGGGGCAAGTAGTCCGGCGTCCCACACATCGTCTTTCTCCTTAGAGAGGGTGTGTGCACAGACCAGCCAAAGTCTGCATCTTCACCTCACCCATGAGCCCCAGCAGCAGTGAATCACCTTCTTTTCATGGCAGTAGGCGAGAGCATCTGCCAACTCTTGGTGGTCCAGAGGTATAGAATCTGCCTGCCAATACACAGGACACAGGTTCAATTCCTCATCCGGGAAGCTTCCACATGCCACAGGGTAACTAAGTCAGTGCGCCACAATGGAAAAAAAGAAATAATATTAGATTTACATATTTGTTAATATAGTCAGCTGTTTTGCAATAAGATGTGGTAAAAATAGATTGACATATTTATAACTTAGGCAGAAAAAAAGAATAGTTTTTGTCTGGTTCAAAATGAGTTGTTTTTTTTTTTTTTTTAAATTTTAAAGACAGTGAGTAACTCTCAAAATGGAAATTATATAAGTCTAAAAGAAGACAAAAAGCCATCCCCCAGTTTCATGTTACTTGATTACCAGAATTTATTACCCTGACTTTTTTCATGAACATATTGATAAAAAATACCAAATACCAATTTGAATATATACATATGGTGTATGCAGATATGTAGAAAAACGGGGCTTCTCTGGTGGCTCAGTGGTAAAGAATCCACCAGGAGTGGAGGAGACATGAGTTCCACCCTTGGATTGGGAAGATCCCCTAGGGAAAGGAATGGCAACACGCACCAGTATTCTTGCCTGGAGAATCCCATGGACAGAGGAGCCCAGTGGGTATACAGCTTAAGAGACTAAATCACCACCACCACCATGGAGAAATAGAGAAATTTTATTTCTTCTATTTCTTATATCAAAACTGACAGGTATTTTTAAAACAGCATGCCTTTTTTTTTTTTTTTCCTAAATAAGAGGCAACAATTTCAAAGAGAGTTTGATAGGCTCTCTCCTTAGTGCTTAATAAATCATCTTGAATCTAATAGAATTTCATTTCTTTCCACATATAAGAAAGCTTACTTGCTGATACATGTGGGCCTGGACCACCTTACTCTGGGTACTGGAGAAAGCCTGGAGCTGGGAGGGGGGGATTCATATTTGTGTATTAGTCCCATTTCTGCCAATGAACTGATTGGCAAATTACTTCTCCGTTTTGAGCCTCATTTTCTTCAGCTCTAAATTAAGGACATAGGCTAAAACACATCACCCAAATCCATTAGCAAAGAGTCAGGAATCAAAGGGCATAAAGTATAAAGTTTCATCCAAGCCAGATGAGTAAGCTCTAGAGATCAGGTCCACCACGGTGCCTGGAGTCAACAGAGATCCACGACACACTTTGACTTTTGTTAAGAGGGTGGAGCTCAGAGATTCTTGCCTGAAGAATCCCATGGACAAAGGAGCCTGGAGGGCTGCTTCCATGGGGTCACAAAGAGTTGGACATGACTGAGCAACTAACACTTTCACTTTCACAAACATGTGTGTGCACGTGTGTGCATTGTTGTTTAGTTGCTAAGTTGACTCTATGGACTGTAGCCCGCCAGGCTCCTCTGTCTATGGGATTTCCCAGGCGAGAATACTGGAGGGAGTTGCCATTTCCTCCTTCAGGGGAATCTTCCTAATCCAGGACTTGAGTGCACATCTCCTGCACTGGCAAGCAGATTCCTTACCACTGAGCCACCTGGAATCCCTTCCATGGATATATAAATATGTACAACTGAATCACTTTACCATACAGCAGAAACTAACACAACATTTTAAGTCAACTATGCTTCAATTTTAAAAAAAAGAGGATAGAGCTCACATTCAGTGTTTATTCCAGGATAACGTTTCAAGAGAGACATTGTGGACAGTGTGTAGTAAGAATGGACTGAATGAATTTCACTTTGACTTTTCCAGGTTCTCCTTCTGTGCTCAGTCTGAAAGCCTGCCTGTGAGCTCAGGGATTCCCCTTGCTCCTCAGGCACCTGTGCCCTGTATGAGCCCGACCCTCTGAGCTGCAGGGGCCCTAATCTGGCCTGAGGTGCTGGTCACTAGGGTCAAAACCATCTCTGATAGGTTCCCTCCAGAAAGGATACTAGCGACAATCCTGGTTGACTGGATACTGGGGCCCTGGAATGACTTGAATAATTGACCAGGGCATTTTAGGCAAAGAATCATAACTTTTTGCCTGTTATTTTTGAAGTGTGTGCCTTTTGGAGGACACAGGGCACATCCTTCGAGTATGTTGGGAGGCTGGGAGTCAGGAAGCTTGGAGTCCTCTCTTTCCTTGCACTGCTTCTGGGACCCTGGATAAATACAGGCCACCCTCCTTCAATAAACCAGCCCTGCAACACCATCTGGATTCCCTGTGTGCGTGCTTAGTCACTCAGTCATGTCCTACTCTTTGCAACCCCATGGACTGTAGCCCACCAGGCTCCTCTGTCCAGGGATTTCCCACATGTGAATACTGCAGTGGGTGCCATTTCCTTCTCTAGGGGATCTTCCTGACCCAGGGTTTGAACCCATGGTTCTTGCATCTCCTACACTGGCAGGAGGAGTCTTTACCTCTGAGCCACCAGGGAAGCCCATCTGACCGCTGTACTTGGTACTCATTTACTCCATGTGTTTAAGCACCTGAAGGTGAGACAGTCCCAACAAAAACAACTTTCTGGATCGAGTCATTCAGGAAGAGAGCTGGAGCAATTTTCCTCCACTCTGAAAATCTGTTAAGGAGAAATAGACAAAGACTTTAAAGGCACTCTTGTGGTGGCATCAATAATTTAAGTATTGGCATGATATCCAGGGACTTTTCGTCATGATTCACATCCCGGGCAGAAGAAAGTGATGAAAATTGTAGGTGTGTCATCCAAGTGTCTGACTGATGTGATAATAAATAGAGAAGAAGCAAGTAAGAGGAAGGCCCAGGGAAACAATTAAGGACACAGTATAAAACTGCAAATTCATTTCAGCTTTAAAATATGCTGAGGTTCCAATAGCACAGCTAGTGTGGGGACCTGGGGGTGAGCAAAGACAGTGTGTCGGGGTGAGTTTTGTGCACTGCACCAAAAAGAGGTTTTCCACTTTAGAAGTGGAGAGAGGTTAATATCACGCACCTGCTGCAAATGTGACATGAGAGAGGCTTTGGGGTGCTTTACAGCGTGGCTTTGAGCTGCTGTGTTTAGGTATGGATGGTGGGATCTAGAAAAGTGAGGCGGGGGCCGGGGGGCAGGATCTGGGAGATTCAGGAGGAAAGAGCCCCAGACCTCTGGTCCTTGAAGCCGAAGTCAGGCTGCATCTGGCCTTGCAGTGTGGACCCCTGAGGACCCATTCACACGCATCACGTCTTAGTTTTCCAGACAGAGTAAGAGCCGAGCCACTGATTTAGCAAAATCCAAAATAAATACACAGAACAGCAGTGCTCTTGGCTTGGAGCAAACACACACTGGGTGGGTGATTTCAGTGAAGAGAAATTTTAACTCACCTTGAAGACCCAGAAGCAGGGTTTAGTTCATGGACAACTTGACTCTCTTTGGGCTTTTCTGTTTATTTTTCATTAGTTAATGGAAGTAATTGCTGATCATAGCACAATAAATGAGCTTCCATCTTGCCCTGAGAGCGGCATCTGGCTGCGGATGGTCTTTAGAGAGGCGGGCACTACAGCTGCTTCCTGGATGGCCCATTAGGTCCGACTCCAGTATTTTGTGATTTTCTTCATTTTCCTATTATGGGTCCACAGAGAAGTGATTAACCTTCCTGCTCCTTTAACTGAAGATTTCTTTCCTCCTGACTCCTGCAGGGTCCCTTCTGGCTCCAAGCTCCTGACTTTTATCTCTGCTGGCTTGTGTGTCATAATGTATATAATAGCAGTGAGCTGGTTGTCATATACATTATTTATGATGTAAGGATGTTTCACGGCATTTTTTTTCTTACCTCAAATGATACTAATTTTAGCATCACAGAATATTGGTCTCTGAAATTGCAGTTCTCTTTTTGAACCGATGCTAATGCAATTTACAAATTGGACACTGCTACAACTCTTCCAAAGGCTTTTTTGGTCCATAAATAAAATATATTAAGCAACAGACAACTGTTTTGCCAGACATTCTCTGCAGCTAAAAACAAGACAGAACACTCCTATTCCTAAGCATCATTTAACTACACACTAAATAAACCGAGTGGTCTAAAAATGTGTTGATCAAAACAAAAGGGAGATTGCCTTCGCAAAAGAACACGATTTTAAAAAACAAAAATTGAAGAGAGGGACTTTCCTGGTGGTCCAGTGACTTGGACCCCATATTCCCAACGCAGAGGCCATGGGTTTGATCTCTGGTCAAGGAACTAGATCCTGGATGCTGCAACTAAGACCTGGCACAGCCAAATAAATACTAACAAATAAAAAATATATTAAAAGACTGAAGAGAAAGTAGTGTGATGAGCAGGGGCTTAGGTTCTAGCACTCCTTGGTAGTGGCTTCCTTTTCAGGCTCAAACAACGTGGCATCAGCGGCTGTCTTTCCTCTTTCTGTGAATAGTGACAAAGCACTTGGGTGGTGGGGTAAGGGCTCCCTGCTCATCCTCCTTCCAGGACTGTGCTGAACGTGGGCTGTGTGTTACTGTTACTGCAGGGAGATGTGTGCTTATCTTTACGTTGCAAACTTCATAGCAACCCTGGTAGCAAGATGCATGTAAGTCAGAATTGGATGATGAGACATTTTTTCAGTGAGACTTTATTAAAAGCAAGCATGGGGCATTAAATGGATCAGACTCCTCAATATCACAGTAATGGTTTTCAATGTTATTTTAAAGAATAAATATCTTTGAAAACCATACCTGGGAATTCCCTGGCGGTCCAGCGGTTAAGAAGTTAAGACTCCGTGATTTTACTGCCAAGGCCCTGGGTTCTATTCCTGGTCAGGGAACTATTAATAAGACCCTACAAACTGCATGGTGCTGCCACTTACACACACACACACACAGAAACAGAACCTATGCCTCTTAAGTATTTTCTAATACACTTGGAAAGGAAGCAGTCATTTTCAAAACTTCTTCCAGTCGAAAGCAGCCAACTGGGTTATGCTAATATGCTCATATGTGAAAATGGTCTATTATTTACCCATAGGATATTCTTAATTGCTATTTGTGAATAGTCTGCAGAGTACTTGGAGTCTTGGAAGAGATTCCTTTCGAAGCCTTGTTTGTAATGTTTCTCCCATTCCAGTCACCCCAGTGAGATCTGTGCCAGAACTCTCTTCATCTTACTTTAAGTACATTCTGTTCTTACTTTTATGACTTTCACTAGACAAATGGTAACAGAAACACCTCTGTGTGTTCTCAATTGCTTAGTCATTTTCAACTCTTTGCAGCCCCATGGACTGCAGCACACCAGGCTCCTCTATCCATGGGATTCTCCAGACCAGAATAAAGGAGTGGGTTGCCATTTCCTTCTTGAGGGGATCTTCTTGATCCAGGGATCGAACCCATGTCTCCTGCATTGGCAGGCAGCTTATGAATTTATCTGATTTTTAAACCAAGTGTATATGCCAATTCAGCCTATGCTTCATGCAGATGTCCAATGTGTGTCTCTTATTTCAGATGAAATAAAATAAAATAGACTGAGGTTTAACATTTCCTTCCTGTATATCACCTGGGGCACTTTGGGCTCTCCCTGAACTGTACAAACAGCCTTCACACTCTGGAGACCACCATGCTCTGGAGATAAAGACACCAGATCAGTCAAATAAATCTCATTGTTTTGAAACTAGGAAGAGAGGGCTATCAAAGGCATAAAAAGAAAACATTTCGCGGGAATATCAGAGAGAGCTAGAGAGATCATTGAAACTACATCCAAGGAGGGCCAGAGAAGCTAGAAGTTTTCATTTTGCTGTTGATATATTTCTGCAAGAAGAAATTCAGCATCATTTCTTTAGATAGCCTGGAGCAATGAAAGACATGCATTGAAACTAAAAATCTGCAACAGACTTAGCAAGCATTTTAAATGAAGATGATATTGCATCATTTTTTAAAACTTAAGTGTGTTTCAAACGTTGTAAGTACTTTACACTAAGTAGTGAACTACTGATTTCAAAAAACCAAGACAGATGCTTTCTTAGAGCTACAAAAACCAAACAGAAACCTTGCAAATAAACTTTGCTGCTTCAAATGCTATTATCCAGTTTTCTACAGTGAGCAGACCTTAAAATACAATATCCCCATAAGAATAATGCAGTAAGTTCTATTTAATTTTCTCTCAGATGTCAAAGGTAACAAAAAGTGTAAAAAGGAATATTTTAATGGCTAAGTTGAAATAAATGACTATCTGACTGTCAATAAAGTATTTAGTGCAAATATGTTGATAACTCAGTAGGGGAAAATATATACTTCCTTTGTAAGTGATAATTTATAAAGTACAAACCAGTATTTTGGATAAACTGTTAATGATGTAAATTGTGCAATATGTATGCATGCCTTTCTGCTCTCAAATGGGATGTTTAAATAGGTAACATATTTATCAACTTGTGATACATCTAAATTTCTTTTATAAAATATATTTCCCATCTCCATTCATGGCAATTTTCATGCTAATTAGTATTTTTGCATTTCCACAATGTGAATAAATTAGCATAAATGTTTGGCTATATGTCTAGACTATATGTGAAAATGCTTTAAAAGCTACAGATAATTCGCAGAGTTTAGTATGAGGTAAAAACCACTGTTTAACATTTGTAAATATATTATGGCTGCAATAAGATTTTATTATATAAATAACATTTGTTTAATAAACTGCTCGCTACAGTTATGTGCAGTTTATTATGGTGTTTATGAATAACCCAAAGAAACTGATTAAAAAGTAAAATCTTTGCAATTTTGATTCTTCTGTAAACTAATGTGCTGTGTATACTTAGTTGCTCAGTTGTGTCCTACTCTGGTGACCCCATGGACTGTAGCCCATCAGGCTCCTCTGTCCATGGGATTCTCCAGGCAAGAAAACAAGTGGGTTGCTATTTCCTTTTCCAAAGGATCTTCCCCATCCAGGGATCGAACCCTAGTCTCCTGCTCTGCAGGCAGATTCTTTACCACTGAGCACCAGTGAAGCCTCAGTGTAAGATTATGATTGTCTATAATGGAAAAATTTAAAATAGCATGGTTAGAGATTTGAGTACAATGTAATTAGCAGGATACTTGGATATCCTGTAGCATCTGACATATATTTGGATGCAAAACAATATAAAAAATCCAGACTTCCATGTTTGCTTAGTTCTGTGAAGAAAAGACATGTCTAGATTCTAAAATGAGTGCAAGATGTTCTAGAAAAATCGAACAGTTGACATACCCACTTAGGAATATAGTGTGTGCTGTCCAAGAGAAGTCTCTATGTTATTCACGCAGGATCTGTATGTGCTTCCTGGGTGTTTGATATTTAAAGCAGATCATTACACTGAAGAACTTCGCTTTACCACAGGGAGTATTGTTTTTTTCTTGGAGAGATAACCAAGGGATTCCTGAGCTTTAGTGAGAGATAAATGGGAACAAAAGTAGGGGAAAAAAATGAAAACAGTGACAGACTTTATTTTCTTGACCTCCAAAATCACTCTGGATGGTGACTGCAGCCATGAAATTAAAAGACGCTTGCTCCCTGGACGAAAAGCAATGATAAACCTAGGCAGCATATTAAAAAGCAGAGATATCACTTTGCTGAAAAAGGTCTATCTAGTCAAAGCTTTGGTTTTTCCAGTAGTCACGAATGGATGTATGAGTTGGACTATAAAGAAGGCTCAGTGCTGAAGAATTGATGCTTTCCAACTGTGGTGCTGGAGAAGACTCTTGAGAGTCCCTTGGACTGCAAGGAGATCAAACCTGTCAATCCAAAAGGAAATCAGTCCTGAATACTCATTGGAAGGACTGATGCTGAAGCTCCAATCCTTTGGTCACCGGATGTGAAGAAGCAACTGATTGCAAAAGACTCTGATGCTGAGAAAGACTGAGGGCAGGAGGAGAAGAGGACAGCATAGGATGAGATGGTTGGATGGCATCTCATGGACATGAGTTTGAGCAAACTTTCAGGGATAGTGAAGGACAGGGAAGCCTGGAGTGTTGCAGTTGTTTGTGTTGCAAAGAGTCAGACACAATTTAGTGACTGAACAACAACAAGAAACTGTAAGAACACACATTAGAAGTACAGCTAGATCTATCAGCTGGTCTAGAATTTACACACTTGTGTGGTGTGACTTTCATTTCCTCTCATCCTCTTGTATGTCTTCATGAACTACAAGGCAGTTGATTTACCTGATTCCTGGCTTGGAATTTCTGGGGCTACCGTCCAAACTTTAGTCATCTCACCTGCTGCTCTGAGCTGTTGTCAGCCTTCACAGCTCTTACTATTCTAATGTATTTATTATTTATAGGACATTGCTAAAGTTGGCACCTATTGTACTATCCATTGTTATGCTTGTATGTTTTATGTATGTTTTCATTTATATATTTATATTTTGTGTTACATTATGCATTCATTATATATTTTTTACTTTCTTTCTTCTAATCTGTGCAGCGTATGTTTATAATGGATTATGTAGAGAGAGCTTCCGATACTTTTTAGCACCCTGGATAAATAGCAGAACCATGAACAGAAACTAATATTTGTTCCATGTGTGATGTAGTGTTAGGTGCACTGTATAGATTGCACCTTTAAATCTTACACTAACTCTCTAAAGTAGGCACTTTAATCTTTATTTTTACAAATGGTGTGGAGATGCTAAGTAGCAAACCCAGTAGAAGCAGACTCTCTAAGGGAGGCAAGGGCAATGCTGGCATTTGAAACGGGTTGAGTTTATTTCTAAGTCTGAGACTTTTCACTGTGCAAAGGCATCACCTTTCAGCCATCTGCTTAGGAAACAGTTGATTCTGATTTTCCTGCCTCCTAGTTATTATTATTTTTTATAAGGTTTCTCCCTGTGCCTCTGAGTCTCTGACACTTGAATTCCTCCATTTAAAATCTAAACTAAGGGATGTCGACTACATATTAAAAGCATGAATTGCTGTTAAACTCCACGTTGTTTTTGTTAGTGATAATTTGTTAGGCATAATTTATTGGCTTGGTTGAGCTTCATTTAAGATGACAAATATTTATCTGGAAGTTTGAAGCATTTTATAAACCTGTTCTCATTGAAATTGTGAAACTTATAATTCACGTAACTCATAGTTATGAACATCTAACTCATAGTCTATCAATTATCTGTAACTATGGGACAAAGCACTTCAAAATCTGGCTTAAAGATGCCACCATTTGCCTGTCCACGATGCTGAGCTGACAGTCTGGTCTAGACTCCAGTGGGTACCTTCACTGCTGTGGGTGGCATCGGCCAGCTCACTCCTGTGCTTACAGTCAGCCGGTGTGTAGACAAGGAATGGCTGGTCCTTCTCAGAGGGTCTGGGACCTTCTGTCTACATCTAGAGTGGCTTGGACTGCTGGACTGCCCCCCAAAAGGACCTTTCTCTCCACTTGGTGTCTCATCTTCGTTGAGACTAGCCCAGACGTGTTCATGAAGTGGCGGGAGGAACGTTCCAAGAGGGTGAGAAAGAAAGCTGAACGACCTTCTGAAGTCAACACAGCAGAGTCACACAACGTCAGTCACTCCTGCCGCATTCTCTTAGTCAAAGCAGGTCAGGGGACCCGCCTGCCTACAAGTGAGCGAGGACACCTCACTTCTTCACAGGAGGAAGAAAGAATTTGCTATCATTTCTATTTCACCATGAATATAGAAATCTGGAAGGCAGTTATCTCAATGAGGCTTTCCATCTCAACCCCAGGGGATCAACGTAGCCTTTGAAATAAGAATGTCGTGTATTTCCCCTTTCCAAATGCGATATATGCATCCTTACTCACCTAGCATTTGTGTATTTTGCTCAGATAAACTCTTCTTGTACAAACCTTCAGTGATGTGACTTGTCTGATACTGAGTCTTGAGCTGGAGGCATTAGAGATCAAATTTTGACATTGACTGTTGAAGGCAGTGCACTTGGTTTCCTCTCCGTCTATAAATAAAGTGACTGATATGTCAGCTGGAAGCCTGACACCTTTCCTGTTTACCTTGCTGCCTGATCAACAAGAAGGGCTCATTCAGAAGGGATATTATTTATTTATCCTAATACACAATGCATGAATCCTAGCGTGGTTTATTTTTCTTAAATCAAATAAAGGAAGGATGTCTGACGCGAGATACGATTCTAGCGCAAACCTCAGATGCATTCCATGGAGATTGTTCCTCCACAGCCAGTATCTGATACAAAAACGTGAAATCTGCAGGTGAGAAACTGGGAAAAAAATGACACTGGAAAATCAATATTCCTGTAGCAACACAACTGATCAAAAACACAGTACTGAGGTTAGCTGATAAAATGCTTCATGGGTTTTTCTTCTGCATTTATTTTAAAGAAAAAAAATCACCCTTATTATTTGATAAGCATCTCCAAATTTTAATATTTTGCTAATAATTAGCTTCTTAGCTAATTAGAAATTTGCTATAACTAAGCTTCTAAATATCTTGCAGTAAGTAAATGAGAGAACTACTAGAAAGTTCTGTGATCATGTGATACAGGCAGTTTTCTTGAAAAACATTCATTAACCAGATGTCCAATTCTTTAGCCCTGCTAGCTATGATTTTACGAAACTAAAAGAATTTTATAAACATGTATATTAAATAAATATGGCTTTGAATATTGTTTAGGTGAGTTTGCGTGGGTATACAAAGAAACGCCGGAGGGAAAAAAAAAGCTTGTCAATTTGAAAATATTTTTATAACTGATGCCGATTTTATTCGAAAATCACATCAGTTCATTCAGTTCAGTTGCTTAGTTGTGTCCAACTCTTTGTGACCCCAAGAACTGCAACACGCCAGGCCTCCATGTCCATCACTAACTCCCGGAGTTCACTCAAACTCACGTCCATTGAGTCAGTGATGCCATCCAGCCATCTCATCCTCTGTTGTCCCCTTCTCCTTCTGCCCCCAATCCCTCCCAGCATCAGAGTCTTTTCCAATGAGTCAACTCTTTGTATCAAGTGGCCAAAGTACTGGAGTTTCAGCTTTAGCATCACTCCTTCCAAAGAACACCGAGGGCTGATCTCTTTCAGAATGGACTGGTTGGATCTCCTTGCAATCAAAGAGACTCTCAAGAGTCTTCTCCAACACCACAGTTCAAAAGCATCAATTCTTCGGCACTCAGCTTTCTTCACAGTCCAACTCTCACATCCATACATGACCACTGGAAAAACCATAGCCTTGACTAGATGGACCTTAGTTGGTAAAGTAATGTCTTTGCTTTTGAATATGCTATCTAGGTTGGTCATACCTTTCCTTCCAAGGAGTAAGCGTCTTTTAATTTCATGGCTGCAGCCACCATCTGCAGTGATTTGGGAGCCCCCCAAAAATAAAGTCTGACACTGTTTCCACTGTTTCTCCATCTATTTCNGGAAAAACCATAGCCTTGACTAGATGGACCTTAGTTGGTAAAGTAATGTCTTTGCTTTTGAATATGCTATCTAGGTTGGTCATACCTTTCCTTCCAAGGAGTAAGCGTCTTTTAATTTCATGGCTGCAGCCACCATCTGCAGTGATTTGGGAGCCCCCCAAAAATAAAGTCTGACACTGTTTCCACTGTTTCTCCATCTATTTCCCATGAAGTGATGGGACCAGATGCCATGATCTTCGTTTTCTGAATGTTGAGCTTTAAGCCAACAGTTTCACTCTCCTCTTTCATTTTCATCAAGAGGCATTTTAGTTCCTCTTCACTTTCTGCCATAAGGGTGATGTCATCTGCATATCTGAGGTTATTGATATTTCTTCCGGCGATCTTGACTCCAGCTTGTGCTTCTTCCAGCCCAGTGTTTCTCATGATGTACTCTGCATATAAGTTAAATAAGCAGGGTGACAATATACAGCCTTGACATACTCCTTTTCTTATTTGGAGCCAGCCTGTTTTTCCATGTTCAGTTCTAACTGTTGCTTCCTGACCTACATACAGGTTTCTCAAGAGGCAGGTCAGGTGGTCTGGTATTTCCATCTCTCTCAGAATTTTCCACAGTTTTATTGTGATCCACACAGTAAAAAGCTTTTGCATAGTTAATAAGGCAAAAATAGATGTTTTTCTGGAACTCTCTTGCTTTTTCGATGATCCATCACTGTCCATTAAATAATAAAGTAATCATTCCTACAAGCAACGGAGTGATTTAGTTGAAGTCATTCTCTTAGTCATAATGCTTTGATCAGCAGCTTTGTAAGAATTTCCTCAGCTTCATGTCCTTCTGTGTTGCTTTTCATTTTCTAGAGTATTGACCCGGAGTTAACCTTCTCACCTTTTTTTGCTTTTGCCACACTTTCTGATCACTTACTTTATTACATTTAATATATGAGTTTCAGAGTTACAATCAGAGTCATAGCATTTTGAACATGGAGATGGACTTTTCCATCTTTTTTTTTTTAAATATCCTTCTATTTTAATTATCTTAAGAGTGGAGTATGGCAACTTTAGGAATTGCTCTAAAACATTTGGGCACTAGTGCTGTTCAGTTCAAGAAGTCACTTCGCATGCACAGAATATTATTTTTAATTACCTTTTCAGTGCTACAAAAGGTGTCTTAGTATCACCCTTTATAAAAATTTTTTCACATATAACTCCAGCCATGGTTTTATTGTGCCTTGTCCCTTTCTTGGACAGCTGCATTCATTTTAATGAAAATCCTGAGATAACAAGTTCCTGAGGTTGAAAATGTTATCACTTAATTTGCTAATCCTGTAAAACTCTTGTTTGATTTAACACTTTTGTAAGGGGTCCTATATTCACTATCAGAAATATTGCCCTTTGTACCTCTGATATGTGGTTATTGTCTTTAGTGTGTGTGTTTGTGTGTGTGTGTGTGTGTGTGTGTGTGTGTGTGAGTTGTATCTCTTTGTGACCCCATGGACTGTAGCCTGCCAGTCTCCTCTGTCCCTGGGATTTCTCCAGGAAGAATCCTGGAGTGGGTTGCCATTTCCTTCTCCAGAGGATCTTCCCAACCCAGGGATGGATTCTGCCTCTCCTTCTTGGCAGGCAGATTCTTTATGGCTGTGCCACTAGGGACACTCGCCTATTGTCTTTACCAACATATATAATTCATACATTGTATTTGACTGTAGGGCATAGAATAAAGAGAAGCATTACTTCATAAAGACATTACAAGTAAAAATTCCACCCAAAGCATGGAATTTTTTGTTTACTTTTTGTTTGTTTGCCAACTATAACCATAAAAGAGAAATAAAGGAGATTGATTCTCTTTGGAAAAAAATACACATATTCACATACACACATGTATAAAATGTCTAAAAACAAATGCATTAATACACTTTCATAGGAATATTTATAAGGTTTTTTTTTAATTTCATATTCTTTCTCCATTATCTAACTTTTCATATTTTGATTATGCAGTGCACATTTTGTGTTTCCCAGGTGGCTCAGTGGGTAACAAATCTGCCTGCAATGCAGGAGACACAGGAGACTTGGGTTCAGTCCCTGGGTTGCAAAGATCCCCTGGAAGAGATCATGGCAACCGACTCCCGTATACTTGCTGGGGAAATCCCATGGGCAGAGGAGCCTGGCAGGCTACAGTCCATGGGGTTGCAAAAAGTAGGACACAACTGAAGCAACTGAAAATGCACACTCACAATGTACATTTTACATACAGAAAATAGACTTTGCAATTCTCTAAAAAATGTACAACTCATTCAAAGTGGCTGAAGAACATGCTTCCAAATAATTTACACCTAATTATTCATAGCAATTTTTCTGTGTCCTAAGAAAATATTCATTGCTGTAATTCCAGTGTCCAGTATGAGATAGGAATAATCGAATTACAATTAGGAAAATACAAAGTGGAAAGAGAACACCTTAAAAAAAGAGAAACTTTCTCAAGGAAACATGATTATACCTCATCACGTTTAGTCAGTTAACAAACATTTTCCAAGTAGCTGGTGGATGCTGACATTTGAAGTCCTAGACCCTAGTACTCAGAATGTGCCCTTATTTAGAAGTAGAGTTATCACAGACATATTAGTTAAGATGAGCTCATATTGGTGGATTAGGGCAGGCCCCTAATCCAACATGACTGATGTCTTTATAAGAAGACAGGTTTATGGATTCAGTGACACATAGAGAAAAGGCCACCTGGCAACGGAGGCAGAGACAGAAATGATGAGTCTACAGGTCAAGGAAGACCCAGGATTGCTGGAAACCACCAGAAACTGGAAGAGGCCAGGGAGCCGAGGGAGCCTTCGGAAGGAACGTGGGCCTGTGCACTCGGTTCTGGACTTCTTGCCTTGAAAACTGTGAGACAAATAACTTTTGTTGTTCTGAGCCACCTTGTTTTGGCATTTTGTACAGCAGCCCCTTGGAAGACGGCGCAGGGAGCCACAGGGAACAGAGAGTGCAACTCAGATGTGACTGAGGGACTCCAGTTGGCCTCAGCTGCCTTATCCCCTGTCACGACTCATTATAATAAAATCGTCACTGTTGTCCTTGTCTGATCTTTATCCCCACCAAAGTCACTTTTATGACTAGAGAAAACTGGCGAGGCTCGTCTTCAGGGAGCCAAAATCTAAATGTACACTAGGGAGGAGAGCAGATACAGGCAGCTAACAAATGAATACTGTTGTGTCCAGGTTAGTGTAATGTCTCTCTGGTTTCTTCAACTTGGCGTCACTTTTGTATTCTGTATCTAGTAGAGTGGGCTTCCCTGGTGGCTCAGAGGTAAAGAATCTGCCTGCAATGCAGGAGACTTGCAGGAGATGCAGGTTTGACCCCTAGGTCTGGAAGATCCCCTGGAGAAGGGGATGTCTACCCACTCCAGGATTCCCTGGAGAATCCCATGGACAGAGGAGCCTGGTGGGGCTACTGTTCATGGGGTCCCCAAGAGTTGGACATGACTTTGTGACTGACCACATGGAGAGTGCCTGAGATGTACAATTATGAGCTTAATGAATATCTTCCCTTGAATGAGAACCCTGGGGGGCCCCTAAAGTCATGGTTTAAGGATGACCAATGAAAAGTACCTTCCTTGTCTACATTCTTGACAAGATCACACTTCCCAGGACTAATGGTTCTAAGATTTAGACGCTACTGAAAATTCAGCTGAGTTCTAGTTCCAGGTTTATTTCATCTTATTCATAATTAAGTCCTAGGTCTAGGGAGCATACGGAGTTCTTTCAGACCCTATTACAATCACACTCCCTTTTGTTTGCTTTTTTAAAACATGTCCTTCCATTAGCATGGCCCTTCAACTTAACTGCAGTTTTCTGACTTTGGGCAGGATGCTTGAAGAATTCTGACCCTCCATTTCCTCATCTATAAAATAAATGTACCAATATCTATCCCATAGGGCTGCTGTGATGAACAAACAATCATATACACTAAACAAATTCAATGGTATCTTGTTACTCAAAAAATGGTGGAGCCATGGCTATTATTTATTTACTCTTCAAGATCACATTCATGCATCACCTCTTTTGTATCTGTTCCCTGGTTTTCTCCTCTCCCGTATGTTTATAATGCTCTTCGTACTTGGCTTTCACTGTTCTTTCACTTTGCATTTTTATTGATTCTTCTCTGCCTTTCCTACTTTGTCATCCTATAAATCAGGGGTTTCAGGAGTCCTGGCTCCAGAGATGAATTAGGTGCTCATCAGTTATGGATGAGTTTAAGGTTGGGAATGTTGTAAAGATCCAAGGCAATAGAGAGATCTGGATATCTGTATAAGTGAAAGAGTTACAAATATCTGGAGGGTCAGTGCTGAAAAAGATGGGATTATGAAAGCAGTCAAGAAATCAAAACCAAAATTTGCCATCTTGATTTTTGCCTGGGGCCAGCCGTCCTCTTAAACACTTCTGTCATCAGCCAAAACTTGAGTGACTGTGCCTTGGTTATCTGCAGCTCTTAGGCATTCTGAACAGTTCACCTCACCATCTGTTTTGAGCACAGTGAAAGAAGAAATGGCAATAGAATATTCCTGTAACTAGACTGGGAGCGTTTTAAGTCCTTCTGCCTAGTCTTTGCTTTCCTTTCCTTCCTTCAGGCAATAAAACGTGTAGTGTGTCTTGCTGCAAAAGTATTCTTTTGATCAAAAGGGGGTTTGATGTTTCAGTCTTATTTCTCTCTTGGGATGATTTCAAAATGGTTTATGGATGGGGAAGGGCTTAGGGATGAATGGAAGAGAGAGTGAGAAGAGGCTCCCCTATCCAGGACACACCTGAAGACATAACTGAGAAATTTCATCATATTTATAGGGTTTCCCAGGTGGCAATAGTGGTAAAGAACCCAGCTAAAAATGCAGACAATGTAAGATATCTGGTTTGATCCCTGTGTTGGGAAGATCCCCTGAAGAAGGAAATGGCAACCCACTCCAGTATTCTTGCCTGGGAAATCCCATGGACAGAGGAGCCTGGTGAGCTACGGTCCATAGGGTTGCACAGAGTCAGACACGACTGAAGTGACTTAACACAGTGCACAGCACAGTATTCTACAGGGAGGCATATTGCTAATACTAAAGAAGAGAGCACACATACATTATCTGAAATGTATTTTAATTTTCTGAGTTCCAGTGCATGTGGAGAAATGACCAGTTTCAAGCATTTTAACCTTGTCTGTCTTGATGACTTAGGGAATCACCATAATAAGTTCTTCTGTTGCAAAGAACTCATAAAAAATAATACCATCCTGAGGGGCACTTTGGCTCAGGTATTAATTTACTTGTGTTTATTGTAAAATTCTTATTTATCCTCCGGGCTGAATGGGAAGTGAAGGAGCTTAAATTGAACAACAACCCAAACCCCTCAAGGCAATCACTGACTTCAGAGGTTTGGGAGTAGCTGAAATCTTGTTGTTCTATGTTTGTTTCCTCTTCTCACCTGCTTTGTGATCTGAGATGATGTCGTCAAGGGTTTACATCACCCAGACTCCACACCTTCTGGCTTCTAGTTGAGTTTGGTCAGTGGGAACTAGCGGAAGACTTTGAGGAGGAGGAAAGAGAATGAGGTCAGAGAATTAGTCCTTTTTACTTCCTGGGCACAGCTCCTTTTTGATCATGGCTGTCAATCTCTTTGGATTCTGCAGAAATAGTGACTTCCTACTGTTGCTAATCCCTGAATGCTGTGTTCTTCCTTTTTGGTTCCTTTAAACCTTTTATAACTCTATAAATATCTCTCGATTAACTACCCCCTCTGAGTTAGCCAGCTTTCTTTTGGGTCCATGAATGATGCATCATTTGTTACCAAGAGTAGATCTAGGAACTGACTTCCAAAATGGTAGCTGACATGTGAGATGACACCGTCTGGAGAGAAAGAGAAAATCCCCAGCCCTCAGACTTTTTTTTGATTCTACTCAAGAAAGCTCCCTCTACTGTAAGATATACATGGAGATGTACGCTTAGTAGTTCTTGGCATCTGGATGATTGAGGGTTAGATTGGCCAGAAGTTTACACAAATGAGAAAAGCAATGAATTGAAGGCAGACTCTACCTGGTGAAGAATCCATGAAAAACATTATCATGAAAGTGGGAGAGAACCATTATAGTAGAACAAGCTTAAAGCACAAGAGGAAGCTACTAAGAAGGAAGAGGAGATGAATTCTGGAGCAACATTAATATTTCATGGAAGCCCATAGTTTTGGCATCAAACTATTAATTTCCATCTCCTAATTCTCTCAAATCCAGGTCCTGTCTCTCCAGTCTCTGGGACAAGTGAAAAGTGAAGTTGCTCAGTCATGTACGACTCTTTGTGACCCCATGGACGATAGCCCACAAATCTCCTCCATCCATGGGATTTTCCAAGCAAGAATACTGGAGTGGATTGCCATTTCCTTCTCCAGGAGATCTTCCTGACCCAGGGATTGAACCCGGGCCTCCCACATTGTAGGCAGACGCTTTACCATCTGAGCCACCAGAGAAGTCTGACACAAGTCCATGCTATAATCATCTTTCTCTTGTCAGGCCTTGTGACTGGATTTTCCATCTCCGTTCATGTACTTCCTTAATTTTTTCTTTGCAAACACCCAGTTACTGTGATGTGTATAGTTAGCCATGGTGATGGTTGCATAGCTCTGTGAATATATTAAAAAACAATGAATTGGACAGTCTGATTGGGTGAAGAGTCTCTTGGACTACAAGAAGATCAAATCAGCCCATCCTAAAGGAAATCAACCCTGAATATTCATTGGAAAGACTGATGCTGAAGCTGAAGCTCCAATACTTTGGCCACCTGATGTGAAAAGCCCACTCAATGGAGAAGGCCCTGATGCTGGGAAAGATTGAAGGCAAAAGAGAAGAGGGTGACAGAGGATAAGATGGTTGGACAGCATCACTGACTCAATGGACATGAACTTGAGCAAACTCTAGGAGATAGTGAAGGACAGGGAAGCCTGGTGTATTGCAGTCCATGGGGTTGCAGAGTCAGAGATGACTCGGTAACCGAACAACAATAACAACAACAAAAATACTGTTAAAGTGGCTGAAACAAAGAATGTTCAATAACTAGTGGCTGAATGAGTAAATGAAAGAATAGGAGATAAAGGAGGACTTTTTTATTTTAGGATAAGTGAGACTTGAATATGTTTATAGGCTGAGAAGAAGTGACGGGAAGAGATAGCTGAAAAGAAAGGAGAGAAAAGATACATTTTTGGGATCTATCTTCCTAGTAGAAACTGAAATTGATTCACCTTTGTATTTGTATTTGCATATTCAGAAGTGTAGATTGGGACTCTTTTTCGAAGAGATTTTGTTAAATGTAAGCACCAGTAATTGATCTGTGGTTATTTTCAGTATCTCCCTACTAGGGAATTTATCATTCATCTGATTGGCTTTCTTCCCATAGACTATTCACCATTGAATAAAATGCTTTCTTATGTATTGTAGTTTTGTGATTAAGTTATCAATCTCTATCCTGTTTATTCATTCTGACAGCAGTAAAACAGCGGACAAGGGGATTTTTGCAGAGCTTTTAAGCTTGCATCCTACATGCCATAGGTTAAGGACTGCTGTTTCTTATACAAACAGTTTATTTACCTCAGGATTTTAATCATTCTCTGAGAATGAGTATGTCACAGCAACTTAAACTATTAACCTTGATTTTCAATTTGTGTTTATTCTCTTGTTGAGTGTCTCATAGGAGGTTATAGTTTCATGAAATATTACTTCTAATAGAGATCTGGCATTTGGCAATTACTCATAAGTGTTGCATCTCCAAGGTTACCAAAAATGCTTACAGAAAATGAGGAAGGAAGATAGAAACATCCTCCAGGGAATATTAGACACATCCCACTGTTCCCGCATCAACTGAGAGAAAGCCTTGGTTGATAGTGTGATCACAGGAGGATCAAAAAGATATTGTTCTACAGGCTTGTTTCATGGGTTTTTGTATAGGAGCTAAACATAAAAATAGTCCAGTATAAAAGGAGGGGAATTAGGAGAAACAGGAGAGATTGAAGAAAATCAACAGGGAGATCAAAACATCTTTGAAATCATCAGACTCTTCGTGTACTCTCTCAACACCAAGAATGTGTATTTTCTCAAATAACTTTACACACTTGAATAATTCAGACAACCACTGAATTAGACAGATTTTGAAACAGCAAAGAATATTTCTCAAGAGTTCTCTTATAGAAAATTGGTATAAAGACAAGAAAAGTGAAACTCGGGAAAGAGAAAAAATAAATAAGTAAATAAGAGAAGAAAAGGAAACAATGTTATGGGGAAATAAAGATGCGTGGAATCTGAGAGGTCCAATGTTAATAAAAATTTATGAAGAAATTAAAGAAAAACAGTAAGCATCATTATTTCCCTTGTGTCTGATGATAGCTTTTATGCATATTTATTTGAGCTCTTTTCCACAAGTATGAGAGTTTCCCTCATAGCTCAGTCGGTAGAGAATCTACCTGCAGTGAAGAAGACCCAGGTTCAATTCCTCGGTTGGGAAGATCCCCTGGAGAAGGAAACGGTAACCCACTCCAGCATTCCTGGCTGGAGAATCCCCTGGATAGAGGAGTCTGGTGGGCTACACAGTCCATGGGGTCACAAGAGTTGCGACTTAGCGACTAAACCACCATCAGCACCACCACAAATATGCTTTGCCCTTCTGTAGTGGTGTCCTGTTAGGCTATGAAGGTGAAGACGGGAACGATGTCCTTTGACATTGAAGGACTCATAGCAGAATATGTACCCATGAGTCTAGATGCTCCCATCTCTTCCCATCACTTCATTTTCCCATGCAATAATAGAGGGCTTTTCCTTAAAAAAAAAAAAAAAAATCCCCTCTTTGCTTGAGGCGGTTTGAGCTTGTAATTTAAATGCCTGGATCCATATGTTTTCACATACATAAAGGTACCAGAAGGCATATGAAGGTATAATACTGTTACTGAAAGGTGTGGGGTCTGGCTGCTCACTACTCAAAAGCCAATAAATAGGCTAGGTTGGTGGAAAGGAAAGTTTGCTTTATTTCAGATGCCGGTAACTGGGGGAGGATGGACATCTGTCTGAAGGCCAACTCCACCAACCCTGGGCAACCAGTGGGGCAAGAGCTTTTACAGACAGAAGGAGGGGGCCACGTGAAGAAAACCAGCACAGTTGTCTCTGACTGTTCAGTCTCTCAGTCATGTCCTACTCCTTGCAACCCCATGGTCTGCAGCATGCCAGGCTTCCCTCTCCATCACCACCTCCCGGAGCCTACTCAAACTCACGTCATCTTCAGATTGGTCATCTTGGTTGTTTTAGGTACAGTTAATCACCCATTCCTGGGTTTATTTGTTCCTATTTCTTTGAGGCCAGTTCTCAGAATTGTAGCAGTTTATCTTGTGGAAACAGTCTGGTCATTGTATGGTTAACTTCTCTACCTGTTTCAATATCTACAAGACAGCTCACAGGATACGGCTCAGAATATTATCTATAGCTCTTGCAGGGGAGCAAGAGGTCTTTGGCTTCGCTTCATGACTACATTATTATTATTTGGTCTCCTTTGCCTATTTTCTTTGCATCTGCATGTTCTCGCTTCTCTGATTAAAGCTGTTCTTTGACTAAAGTTTTCCACAGAGAAATGGCAGGCAAAGACATGGGGGGAAGGACCACAGGGTCCTGGTCTGTCTCAATACTACATGTAAGCCATGCTCCTTCCTCTCACCTGGGTCTAAGCCATTGCATGCGAGAGGAGTGAGTCAGGAGGGGAAGAGTGATGGGGAGAAGGGTCGGCATGAGGATGAAAAGGTTGAGACAGCAAGACTGGAGGCAGAGAGGAGAGAAAGCCATCGACAGCCCCAAGATGCAGAATTTAGGGACGAGGAATGCATACTGGGGTTTTAGGAAGCTGCCTTAATCTGTTCAGCGGCTATAACAGAATGCCATAGCCTGGGTGGCTTCAATAAAATACATTCATTTTCTCACAGTTCTGGAGGCTGTGAAGTCAGAGATCAGGGCACCAGCTTGGTTGAGTTCTGGTTGTAGAAGGCCTCCTTCTTGCTGTGTGCTCACATTGCAGAAAGAAGAAGAGAGAGAAAGGGAGAAAGAGTGAGCAGAAGAGCCTGCTCCCCAGAGACGCTTGAAGGGCACTAATCCTACTCATCTGGGCTCCACCCTGGTGACCTCATCCTATCCTAACAAACTCAACCCTCACACCAGCATGTTGGCAGTTAGAGTTTCAATATATGAATAAAAGGAGTTGGAAAATTATGCAGGACTGTATAGAAACTCTTTTGAAATAAATGAGGTTCTTCGTATTCAAAACTTATCATATAGTACTTTTTATTAATTAGCTAAGATTAAAATAAAGAGTTACCATTTTCTTTCTGATGACAGAAACAATATATACTGAACTTCCAGTTTCTAATGTTTTGCAGCCAACTTGAAAATTAGTGGAAAATACATGTAAGACGTGGTAAGGAGAAATAAGAGTGTATTCGGGAGCTTGATTTTCATCAGATTTTTTTTATTACATATATACCTGTATATATATCTAAAGTTAATTGTATTTTGGTTTTGAAGACATGGATTTTTAAACAATATTCAAAGCATGTGCATTTGAATATCTTTGTCAAAAAAGGAAGTTATTTAAGGAACAAATAATTGAAATACAAGAAATCACTGAATAGGTTATAACAAGGATTTCTGATTAACCTTTAAATCCTTCAGTGTAGAATCACATCTCAGAACAATTTCATCATTGAAAACTCATTGTGCAAGAGTTTATCTGCTTCATTCTATTTAAGTTAAAAAATGACTTTTAGAATATTTTGTGTTCAGTTCAGTTCAGTTGCTCAGTTGTGTCCGACTCTTTGCGACCCCATGAATAACAGCACTTCAGGCCTCCCTGTCCGTCACCAACTCCTGGAGTTCATTCAAACTCACGTCCATCGAGTTGGTGATGCCATCCAGCCATCTCATCCTCTGTCGTCCCCTTTTCCTCCTGCCCCCAACCCCCTCCCCCCCCGCCCCCCTGCATCAAGTCTTTTCCAATGAGTCAACTCTTTGCATGAGGTGGCCAAAG